>CABFOV010000738.1:16289-31067 GCA_902141375.1 Timema poppense
ATATATATATATATATATAGAATGTAGTGAAATTGTTTCACTGGTGTTATTTCCACTGTTTATACATTAAAATACATAAAACTAAACAGTTAGGATGTAACGGATGCTGGAAATGTAATTACTATCTAAGTTAGGTTTTACCCGTGAGGTGAAATGGTTTCTCTCATAATTACATTGTGCTTTTGTTTATGGGCAATGATTCTTCAGGTTACTCCACAGTTCTAATTAATTAAAAATAATAATATACCTTTATTATGATGAAAATGAAAGTGATGAGGATGGCAATGCAGAGAACAAGGCCAATAAAGGTGATAGAACTGAATGTAGAGTTGAAAGAAGTAAAGAACATAAATTATCTTGGTAGTGTGATTGAGGCAAAAGGGGGCAGCAGAGAAGATATAGTGAGACATGGGTAGCAGGGAAAGGTTTTCTACAGGTGTGTGAGAGACCTACTGTGGAAAAGAGAAGTGCCCCTGAAGTGTAAGGAGGTGCTGTATAGAGCACACTTCATGCCCTTAGTTACGCATGCAGCGGAAACTTGGACTTTGAATGTAAGAGAAACCAGGAAAGTGGAGGCCACGGATATGAAGATTTTGAGGAACATACTAGCTACCACCAGAAGCGATAGAATTATGAATGTAGCTGCAGGGTCAAGAGGTCGGGTACAGGGGGGCGGGTACATGAGATAGTAGACAAAGCTAGGATGAGATGGTATGGACACGTAATGAGAATGGAAGGAGAGGGGATTCCAAGAAGATTAATAGATATGAAGTATGTAGGGAAGAGACCACAAGGAAAACCAAGGAATAGATGGGAGGATCAGATAACAGCAAGTATGCGAGTGAGAGGAGGAGAGTGGACGAGAGTGTAGGAGGAATAATGGTGAAAGGTCTGAGGGAGGTGGAGACATTTTATTAATCAGACCCGGCCACAGGTTGGAAACAGTCCATGATGAAGAATTATATACCTATATTATAGAATACAGAGTAATTAGTAAACTAACACATTTAACATGTGATGTATATTAAAAGGTCATATTATTATTTTTAAATAGTATATCAGTAGGACCTACCTGGGCAGATTTAGCAGGATGAATACTGTGGATATAAGGAGGAGCATTTTAGTGATGCTCTGCTGAGTTTTGGTTGACACCAAGTTACTGCTAGAAGATCTCACATCTGAAACCAAAATGTATGCCGTTAGTAATAGTTTGATTAACGTTACTTGGATTTTCTACAATATTAATAAAAACTTAAATACAAAATGTAAAACCATGCTCAAAATCATTCTTAAACACTGATATAACACTTTATTATTAGTGTAAAAGCTATTTATAGGTTTATCAAACTCCCATGGACTATTTAAATCACTGGCCTACGTCCTTTATGAATGCTTTGAAGGGATTGTTTATTTGTTATAAATATTAATATCTTATTTGATAGGAGGACCCGTACATCTCCGTGGACGGAGTCAAAACTTCGATAATTAGGCTATGCTCCTTAATCACACGGATGTGCGTGACACGATACAACCTATCGCTTGCATTAGTTTGGCTAAGTCTTCAACTATACGCCATCCTTGAGGAATTGGGGGACAACGATTGGTACCACAACACCGGTATCGTTCTAATAACGGAACTACCTGGAAATAGAGTCCACCAAACCGTTACTTTTTGGGTGACCTCTCTGAAGAGCTTCAAGATAAAGGTCAGAGTTTTTGTTGGAAAGGATCTTACAAAAAACAACCGTGTGCAATGTTTGCGATAAACTATGGTAGGTGAAACGACATTAATTCTAACTTTTTTAGGCGATGGTTACTGAAGATTCCTCGGATGGATTCACGCAGATACTGCAAATATCTTATGCACCTTTCAGATAATAAGTCTATCGCCGCGTGTACATCAAACAGTGTATCATCGAGGATTACAAGACGTTGCTGTTTGGGTACTTCAGTATTTGTAGACTTGATCTCCACAGTTTTAAACGGAGATAAAATTGTCATATTTATTTTTTCTGTTCTAGACAAGTCTACTCACTTAACACATACCAATAAAGATTATGAACTTTTTTAACCCACAAATTAAGAATACTTTTGTTTTGCTAAATTGTAAGCACCTGAGAGTCTTTTTTTATTATTATTTAAATATTTATTGATTTGAGATTTGCAATCTTTCAACATCCGGCTAGGTTTCAAAGAATCTAGTATTGCTTATAGGTATGTTCACTAAAACTATTTTTACCTTAATCTAAATTTATGTTGGGGTTTTGTTCGTATAAGACCAAGTCCACTAAAACAAATCTCCGCATATTTAAAGATGAAACATCTTCTATTTTTTTTAATATCCATACTCAATATTATTGTCAATTAAATATTTTTAAATCAATGTGTATGTTTTAACTTGTAAACCTATAATCCCTCTCCACGCCCATAAAATACTTGGTCATATAATGTTTAGGTTCAGTCACAAACATAATGGACAAGTTAAAACGTATATATTTAGGCATTATCAGTGGTCCATGCAGCTGTGAAAGTCACTTTTAACACCAATTTTACTCGTCACTTGTTCACAATAAACGACTCTAAATTTGACTGAAAAATCGCCCTTTTCTAATTCCTCATAACCAAGATTTGAACCAGATGCCATACTCTGTAAAGACTTGCTGTAAATGAATGACTACGTCAATAACTCTCCTTATGGGACTATCCTAGAAGACCTGATTTACAAAATAACTTTTTGTTGATATTTCAGCAAAGAATGCCATAGTAAGATTATTAGCTACATGTTCCTTACACAAAACCTATTCCATCAGAGTAATAAATAGAAAAGACACTTCTTTAAGCGTATTTTGATTAAAATCCCAAGGATGGGACTGATACAACATTTTGAACGACAGGTATACTCTAAAACGTTCATGCAGACGCCACACATTTGCTATATTTCAATCCTGATTTAACCGAATAATTCCCTTATAGAACCAAAATATTCCCTAGGGGTGTCGTTTACCCGCCGCGTGAAGAATATAAAAATCCCAATATGACCCGATTACAGATAATTCCACACCCATGAATGTCAAGGTGGTATAACAAGTCCATTAATTGCGTCCATTGCATCTCATAAACCTGAAACAAAGGGTTAAACTACTAAAAACGAAAGCCAAACTGATTGATTCTCTTTTTGATTGCATTAACAAGACCTTAAAGGTGAAGAAGGCACCATTAAATATTGCACAGAATACAAAGCTACAAACTTACAAGGAAGTTTTGTAGAAGTTGGTCTAACAATCAGATACGGAAGAAGAAACTACTTTTGGTACAGAAATAGGCAGAATTTTTACCCTTAATTTTATCTCCCATTATTAGCGGGCTCTTGGCCTGTTATTTAATATTTAGGAATTTTTGATATTTCTGACGCTAGTCGGCGTGTTTAGAACGATGGACCGGGCATGGGCTCCCCTCTAAAAAACGGGGTGTACCTTTCAGTACAATTTTAAGTAAAGTTGACGTAAGCCTCTAGTTTTACAAACGAGCAAGAAGACGGTTCACGTCACCTCTCTCGAGGCAAATATCAACAAATAAGACGTGTTCCTTTAAATGACCAACAATCCTGATTGGAAGGCGAGTATCTTGAAGCAATTAAACATAGTTCTAAGAGGATGTATGTAGTGCTATTTTATGAAATATAGTACGTATCGCTATGTAGAAGATCTCAAAGACCAAACTAATGTTTACCATGATTAAAAATAAAATTAATTTTGTGTCTAGTGACATTTCCGGGATCAACGTGCTTTGAGTGAGATCCAGCCTATATTTCAATAGCAGCCATAAACAACGTCATTAACCTAAACTAAGTCATCATCCAGATGTAACGCCAAGAAAAATGTTTTTTATGCTCCATTAAAAAATATGCAGTGGACTCTGTATTTTAGAGAATTCATCATAGTAGGCCCAATTCAGCTCCTGGATTGCGCGAGTTATGGTAGTAAAAGGAGAAAGTAAGTGTGTGCAGTACATTCGTATTTGAATGATTACTTGAAAATTTACGCAGTGACGATGGGATAAAGTGACAAAGTTTCTTGTTTGTATCTACAGTATATAGGTATATCCCTCTAATATAGAATAAAGATTTGTGTACAGTGCTTATTTGTGAATCCATTCTTAAATGGCCAAAAACAGCCCTTTCAATGCCATTTTTATCCAAATAATATTTAAACAATGTTCTGTTTTAGGAACTTCTATTAACCTTTTATCTTCATTAATGTTTAATCAGAAATCATTCACGTACACTAGTGCTTGTGTAAATTTACGATTTATAGCCGACTGTATCAGAGTTGATTTGCATGTTATGCACACTCTTAAACTTCACTATGAACTGTTACTTTATTTCACCACTTAACCCCCCACTCACCACCCTCTTTTCTTCCATGAACCAAGAATAAATAATATAATTTTTGAATAGATACAAAAACAGAAGATAACGTGAGGCAAGAGCTTAATGCAAGTATTGACTTGTTAACTAGAGCTCAAAACCTTATGACTAAAAATGTAAAACATAATTTATTCAATTATCTTTGTAAAGGGAATATTTTAGCAAATCCCTTTACTAGCCTGTGTTGTCAGTTATTTGTTCAACTATGAATTAATATCTTATAGCCATATTTAATAAACAATATTAAAATTCAAACTTTTCCTCTCTACAGAGCAAATTTATTAATGAATGAAATTCTTTACTGACGTTGAAATATCAATATTTATTTTTCGAAGTTAACTTTATTTTATCGCATCAACAAATTTGATTACAATTTCAAATAACTCAATTCATCCTAATGTATTTACATTAAACTTACATTGATCACGATTAAAATAATATGTTTTAGTAGCATAACTAATATTCAACGTCTACTATTTACGTCATCCTGAATGTTTTTTCAAATAAATAATTTTAGGAATCTACATACTTTTACAAACCAAACTTATCTTTTTGAGTCATCTATCTTGTTCTTCTAGGATAACTATGTCTTATTAAAATTTGATTCAATTTTAAATATATGACTATTTTATTTAAATACATCTTAGCTTATATTAAACATAGACAGGAATACAAAATTATATATTATATTTACTCAATATATAATAAAGTAAATACTTTCTTATCTATTTTATTAATCTACTTTTTCAATTTCCAATATAGAGCATTATCTGTTACATACAGGTGAAGGTTTGAGTCTTGATTGGATGCAGTGGAAATGGTTTTCAGCACAATACTTATCATTAATGTTTTACCAACTCCTCTACAGGATGGTTGGGTAAAATTATACTAAAGTAAATATTCTCATCTCCTAGAATAATAATTTAACAATGGTGATAGATAGAAGTGATATATAAAAAAATATGAGTTTTTTAAATATTTTCTTCACATGTGAAACTAGCATGATTTTACCATATACAAGTATAGCCTGGAGGGAATATAGTTTCGAATCCACCCAAAGCCAACTTCTACTCAACGTGAAAATTAAACTCTAAACCAACACACATATAAACCAAGTTTCTCTAGCATCCTCTCTGAGAGGTACTCCAGCCCTTACACTGAGGGTCAGATCCCTAGACTTGTGTGGATACAACTGAGCTCTCTCCAGCCCTTACACTGAGGGTCAGATCCCTAGACTTGTGTGGATACAACTGAGCTCTCTCCAGCCCTTACACTGAGGGTCAGATCCCCTAGACTTGTGTGGATATAACCGAGCTCTCTCCAGCCCTTACACTGAGGGTCAGATCCCCTAGACTTGTGTGGATATAACCGAGCTCTCTCCAGCCCTTACACTGAGGGTCAGATCCCTAGACTTGTGTGGATACAACTGAGCTCTCTCCAGCCCTTACACTGAGGGTCAGATCCCTAGACTTGTGTGGATACAACTGAGCTCTCTCCAGCCCTTACACTGAGGGTCAGATCCCCAAGACTTGTGTGGATACAACCGAGCTCTCTCCAGCCCTTACACTGATGACAGTTCTCCCAGTCCTCACTATGAGGGCCAGGCCATCTAGACCTGATATAACCGAGCTCTCTCCAGCCCTTACACCGATGACAGTTCTCCCAGTCCTCACTATGAGGGCCAGGCCATCTAGACCTGATGTAAACTCACGTATGCAACGACTTATGTTGGGGATTGGGATCTTCGGGTGCTGCTCGGTCAGGGTGTTGTTCCGAGTAGGGGCGCTGCTCCCTCGAGAGTTGTTAGATTTGTTGGAGTGAAATGATTGGTTGGACGGATGTCTTCGGCTGTTGTTGCTGCCATTGTTATTGTTGTTAGAGCTGCTACTCTGAAAACAAAAATACCCACAATGTCTAGATTTATTGATATTTTACTATAGAGCTTGATTAAAATCAATATTTTAAAAATATTAATTTTGAGCTTTGATTAAATACCTTGACAATTTTTATACAGATTAAAGTCATACAATATTCATAGTAATGACATACTTGATATATTATAATGGTTGCTCTAGTATCAACTTTGAATTCACTTTGATGACTACATGGTATTTTTATGTATAATCTTGACATAGTAAGGATGTCTGTTACAAACGTACTCATGTATGTGTCATTACTACAAGTAGGGATAGAATAGGCCTTCTGTCACAAACTGGCTTCCCATTGTTCAGACAGCTCTCTTAGCCCCTCCTCCCTAGGTTAGTTCAGCCTAAGCAAGCTTGGCTGCTACAGATCTATTATCCAATGAGAG
The DNA here is from genome assembly GCA_902141375.1 of Timema poppense. Taxonomy (NCBI): domain Eukaryota; kingdom Metazoa; phylum Arthropoda; class Insecta; order Phasmatodea; family Timematidae; genus Timema; species Timema poppense. The sequence continues at coordinate 23,027 of CABFOV010000738.1, forward strand.
GCCACTAAATCTACTCCCTCCAGCACTGAGGGGGGAGAGAAAGTTTCCCTTTAATATATGAGGTTTCCAACCTTAGCGCAGATGGCTCCCCGAACTCAAGTGGGAAAGGAGGGTGGGTAACTTCTCCTCCAGCCTACACAACTCCTTTCACCTGATTGTTAACATCTATGGGTTTTCGTCTCTTTCTCTTTCGTCTTCCAATGACTCCTATCTATATATATCTCTCTCTCTCTTTCCTTTCCACAATTATTCAACATCTACCAGTTATTTTATATTCTTAGGGGTGTTTCGGATTCCTGAATTTTGGGATTCCCGCTGAAAAAATATTCTCCGTTCCAGACCCAATTTCCAGGAAAAAAATTCTGTAATCTCAAAAATTCAGGAATTGATCATTTTACATTTTTGAATACCTCTCTAGGACGTGGTGTGATTCAATTTCAACACGTTATTATACTCTCGATTATTATTTGATATGGCATAGCTATTAAATTAAGTTAATTTGGATATAATCTTTATTTTGTAATACATTTAAAACAAAACAAAAAAAATAAAGCAATAGATTTCAATTAGTCACCTACCATGTTGACATGTGCAAACTCAATAGCGCTACTACTCTTAGACTGCTACACATCAAACCTAAAGCCAGCAAGAACCGATATTGCTAGCAAGCGAAGACCAAGCAATAGTCAAGCTTCTATAGTCTAGAAGCAACAAGTATATTTCATATTCTAACTTTTGTGGTTCTATTAATGTTTCTTATGTTAGTGTCTGTCTTGCTACAAGAGGTGTAAAGGAAAGAAAATATCCCGTTCTCGACTCTAGCTTCGGGAATAGTTATTAACTTAAAAAGACAAAGGAAACTCTATTTTATAAATAATTTTCCCAAAGTTACAAAAAAATCATTATCTAGATCAAAATAATTATATAATCAATCATTTAAATATATTAGAACTCTCAAGTTAGAAATGTAGGAACTAACCATAGTTCATGAGCAGATCGTTCGCATCGCCATTTTTCTACTGTTTCTGTTTAATCGAAAAAGGAGTAGCGAGCGTAAAGATAAACGACGATTAATATTTTCGGAGGCGTATTCAACAACCTTGGCAATAAAATACATATTTAGAAAACGTAATTAATTTATTTTCTATAAAAAATCTTTGTTTTTAGTTATATCAATATTTTAAGGCAATTTTATTGGGTAAATTCAGAGGTTTGTTAAAAATACATTCAACTTTGTCCATGGTAGCCCCTATTGTACATACATTGGCATTGAAATTACAATGTTTTATTAGTAATAACCAAGGACAGAATTATTCCAGAACAACCTTTGCCAGGTTTCCTGCAAAATATTTGCTTAGCTGGTTTCCAAATATTAAAAATGAACAGATCAATATTTTAACGACCACACTGGACCCTCGGTTTGAAGATATTATTTAGATTGATAATAAAAAACAAATCATGTCAAGGCAATGCTGCTGTCTATAGTACCAAAGATCAACTCTACTTTACAAGACTATGTTGAAGATGATCTCTGGAGCGCTTTGTTTACTGAATGCAAAGATAAAGTGCCACCAGATGATAAAACTAAAAAGGAAATAAATCTTTGTCAGAAATCACAATAATTTGATATGAAAATCCAGGCACACAGTGGAAAAAAAAATAACACAAGATATCCAACATTATTTACCACGGGAAAACTGCATTTTTCCATCCCTGCAACTCAAGTTACGAGTGAGCGAGTTTTTCTTGAGCTGGAAATGTAATTACATTAAGACGACATTCCCACCTTCCTGAAAATGCCGAAGAACAAGTTTTTTGCGTGAATTTTTTTTTATCAAGTCGCTCTCCAAGTAATTGTTTCAAGAATGCAATTGATCATTTTTGTAAAACATCTAGGTGTGCCATTAGAAAGAAAATGCCAGTAGTGTATTGAAATGTTTTAGCATTTTTAAACATGAAATTTAATAACTTTAGCTTTTCTTATTTTCATCATTATTTAAATAGAAATGTGTATATCAACCTATTTTAGATGTAAAATTTATGTGTAATCTATGTTTCATAAATGTTTATGATTTAACTTGCCTAAATTATAGAAAGAGTATTAAGAATTTATTAACTTGATTTTTAAAATGTGTGTGTATATATATATGTGTGTGTGTTTAAATTTCCTCTATTAGGGCCTATGTTTTCATTTAACAAATTAAATATTGTCAGTATTTTAATCTAATATTCTCAAATTTATAGACATAATTAGTTTGGAATTTTTAATTCCCGTTCTCATTCCGAAGTAAGGGATTCTCAAATTCTCGTTACCGATCTCATCTTGGACGAAAAATTGGACCTCAAACACCCCTACATTCTTACCGAATATTATTATTATTATTATTATTATTAGCACCGCGTCTTACTACCCGTTCAGGTCATACGCACCTTACCGAATACAATCTTAAAATATTTAGGGGGAAAAATAATCATAATGCGTTATAAATGATAGTGTCGTTCAAATGTAAATATAGGGAAGTGATGATGATTAGGTTTATATAAATTATGCACTTTCATTTAAAGTTTATATATATCTTAATATTACATTACAGACAGGTGTACTCATAATAAATACATTATATTTTAGGAGCATAATAAAAAGAATTTAACGCATACGGTACAATTAACCCATAGTCTTTTTTCATAAAATATTCTTACATTGATAAAAAATATTAATTCATATAAATAAAATATTTGTGCCTATTTAGTCTATCCAATATGAAGAAAAAGAGCATAAAATGTGATACACAAACCCATGCTGATATCAGTTCTATCATTTGATCAATTATTCATATTAGTCACTTCCCAGATAAGTCAGTACTCGTTGAGAGGTGTTAAACTGAAGTACGTACTTACGACGACAAAATTTGTTCCTGGTAGAAGCACTCTTCTCTAAAGCTTGAGTTTAACAATGTTAGTTTCATCATTAATATCGTCATCATTTTCTTCTTCTTTCTCACCTTCGAAATAAGGCACGTCATATATATGATACTAGTCAAGCTGTAACAAGCACTCGACCCAATTGAACTATTCTTTATCGACGCGGTCCGATGCCTCACATATCACGTCTTCATATAGAATGTTTCCCATAGGCTTATACATATAATGTATATAGATAATTCCACTGCTCTCTCTTCCCTTTTATCTGTTCCGTAGATAGGAAAGCTATCAATCCAGTTCTCGATGGACATTCCAAGATCTTGGCTTCCAGCTACTAGAGAAATCCTTTACTCTATTTTCTGTAAACGTGTCATTCTTCTTGATGAAGTAAGCCATCTCTACAGCCAAAATAGATATAATCCAGGCAAATTCTCAAAGCAATATCTTAAATGTCTGAATGTGTTAAAATCAACTAAACTCTCCATCTGCTATTTCAGGATGATCGTCAAATATTATTAAAAAAATTTATTTTAATTAGTTGATCAGATATCGTTATTAAAAATAATTCCGCTTTTTATTTGGTGGGGTGTTTATAGTTGAAATAATTACTGTAAAATAATGAATTAATGTATTATCAACAGTTGAGAGCTACTCTCCGTGATACGACGTGAGCCATTACTTAGTTACAAAACTAACTCGCATTGGTAGGTACTAGATACATCCATGATGTAAAGTCAGGATTTGAATTCTGATTGGTTGTGATAAGGAACGTTTATCATATAACATCACGAACCTTCAGAAAACGTTTCAAACTGTGGTTTTATTTAGTTTCTATTACCTCACTTAAATCTAAGTAGGGTATTCTTTATTTGTATCTGTAGGTTGACAGCGTGTCAACACAATAGTAATTTTGAGTTAATTCCCAGAATATTACCTTCAACAAATCAAATTAATTGAGTTGGGAGATGGCTTGACAAAAAAATGCCCAAACGTTCCTAAGTTAATGAACCTGGACGGGCAGTAAGGAAAGATATATATTTTGGATACAGTTTAACTTTTTTCACTGTATGCTAACAATCTGGGTTAGTGATGTCAGACTATCTGCCAGCCTGCTAATCTTATGATTATCGAGATTTCGCTTCGCCGCTTATTTAGAGCCCGTTGTATAATATGCGTGTTTTGTTTTAATAGCCCAATGGTAAGACAAATGAATAATGTATAGCGAGTGTGGAATAGATAGGAGATGTAGGATACTCGTAATACCTCGCCCAGTTATGTCACGTGTGCTGTTGGTGTCAGAGGGGCCAAAGCTTTCAAGAATACTCAGTTCTTCTACAAAACACAATATCAAAACGTTTTGGCAAATATAGTTTTATTTGAAGGAAAAGTTTCGTATTTTCTCACGTTCATTTAAGAGAGTATTATAGAAATGGGAATAACAGGGCACAGATTTGCAAATTTTTAAATATTGGTGACATTTGTTCTTATCAAACTATATATATGTCCTAAGACAGAATATTTTTTTTTGTACTTATTTCAAACCTTCATGATATATCAGAAGTATAGACACCCTGATTTATCTTCCCAAGTACAATATACCTGGACCCATTTTGATCTTAGGGTACGGTCCTCAGAGGTTTCATTTTGAAAACTCTTCCCATAAACATATTGTCTGGAAAGAGGGGTTTAGGACGTATAGTTTACCTGAATTATACTTACAAGTACAATACATATCTACAGTTGGGTGTGGCCCTGGGTGGAGACCTTGGACGAAGCTCTCGAGAATGCTTGGGTGAGACTTTGCCTTGATAATGCTCGAGCTTGCCGTCTATCCACACTCAAGTACAATACATATCTACAGTTGGGTGTGGCCCTGGGTTGAGACCTTGGACGAAGCTCTCGACAATGCTTGGGTGAGACTTTGCCTTGATAATGCTCGAGCTTGCCGTCTATCCACCACTCAAGTACAATATCTGTCAGCCGTCTGGGTTGGAGGAGAATTTCTCCTAGGACCACGTATTTGGAAATGTCCCCTCCCTCATGCCATACTCTAATTAAAGGATCTGACTGGGCTATGGTGGGGAGCTTCGCCCGTTAAAGGGAATCTCCCTTTCTCCTCTCAGTGATGGAATGGGAGTATTTCCTGGCCTCTCATTGGACGATAAATCTGTGGTAGAAAGCCTACCTAGGCTAAAAGGCCACGATAAAGAGGGACTAAGAGACATTTTTGACCAATGGGAGTCCAGAAAAATCAGTTTGTGGTAGATAGCCGATTTTTCTGCTTACTTTAACATTTATTTGATGATGAATAAACTTTACATTCATTTAAAAAAAACTTCTCAACAAAGTATATTATGAAATTTCAAATTTAACATAATTAGTCTAAAAATACTTTTATAATCCAATAATAGGCTTAAATTATTGTTATTATATAATTAATAAATATTGCTCTTTCATCAAGAAACTATCTAAAATATCTTTGACTGAACCTCGTTAAATCAAGTTGAGTTTTGGATTCAAATTAATTATGACACTATGTTATTGAAATATAATGTTTTAACATCTATGCATTAATTAAAATTATATTTGTTTGAATATGGGTGCAAAAAGTTATTAAATTAGAAATTATTTATTCTAAGTAGACTATGAATATAATAGAAATATTAACCTAGCTTCAATAAATTCAAGTCCGGCACCTTTGCTAAGTCGGTAATGTGTCTGTCTACTGAAGATTCCTGGCATTGACGAGAATTTCCCTTTAATAGTGATAAATGATGAATTAATGGCTGGGAGTTAGATGTTGTGTCTGTTCTAGATTTAAGTTAGTTTCTAAGTTGTATCCTGATAAAATCAGTGGGTTTATAAAATGCACGTTAAATATCTCAAATTGATAAAATGAAAAAATTAATAATTTAAACTCCTCACGTCAAATTCACGTTGGTTTTTTTTACAGTACAACATTTTTATACAATCATAAGCTTCAAGGAAAGTATATCTTAATGTAATATAGGTTTAATATTTCAACATAAAAATTACCTTCAAATAAATAATATGTCTACCAACAGATTTACTACAATTACATTTCCACATTTATTTATTGTATAGGTGTGTAACGCGTAAGTTATTGGCTTTTTTATTTGGAATGTTGTGCCTCTAAGCCTGTAAAGTTTGACAAAATTTAGCTTATTTGTAGTAATTTGAATTCAAAACATTAGCAGCTTCTTCCTTTTCTTTTTACCTCCGCGTCTCCTAACTACGCAAATGTGTTAGGTATAAGGAAGGTGTAATTGAGACTATGTGTACCCACATTGTCGTAGGGAGATAATGGAAAACCACCATCAGTACTCCCAACAGGGATTAGAAGCTCTATCTTCCCGTTAATGGCAGCCAGTCTATTGCGAGAGTGACTCCTTAGAGCACGCAGCCACAGAAGCAGGTCATTATTTAGTTCATAAAAAATATTAGCAATATTGTAAAAACGCTTTCTATGATAATAATAATAATAATAATAAGTGCCCAAAATTTTAAAGAATATAGTTTACAAATTTAGTACACAATGGCAATGTAGTAAAGAAACGTATATTATCATTTTGTTATTAATATTACATTGATTTTTTATCTTGATTTCAATACTGAATGCATCCAATTATATTATAGACTAATAGTTTCCCTTTGACACGATATTGACACATAGAGAATCTGTAATTTCAGAATAGCTTATTGTTTTATTATAAGACCACTATACTATAAAGCCACACGTCTTTTTCATCACTATAGTATAAAGCCACGTGGCTGACTCACTCACTCACTGATATTAATATTTACCCACTTCCAGATGAGCCAGAAATTGAAAATTTGGCAAACATATAGCTTCTAGCCTGTGACCGACGGGAGAGTTCCAAAAATTTTTTTAAAAATTAGTTTTAACCTCTGAAAAAAAACTCAAATTCGCAGATCAACTTTAAAGTTAGTGCGGACCATTCTTTGGAGGCCTCTTGTGGCTAAACGGTAGGACCTATCTAAAAACGGATTACACCAGAGCTAGATTTTTTATTTTAAGTAAATTTTGCACATTTTTCATACATTTTCTAAGTTTATGACACAATTATGGGATAGTTAAAATCGTAAAATTGTAAAAATAAATCAACGCTCAAAACAACGCTAGAACTACATTAGTTTACACTCACCGGAGATGTGGGGGTGGAGCCCACAGCAAGAAAAGTGAGTTGTTATTTATAACACGATTGTCCCAACAATGACAAGGACACTCCGAATATATCAAGTCAGTTCCCTGACACATTTAGTAGAGAATACGAACAACCAAAGTTATTATATCTCCCTCTTATTGCGACCGAGAGGAAAAGAATCCACCTAGAATCGATTCGCCATAGTAGGGGTAGAATAAGATGACAAAATTGTCCAAAAGAAAAAATAATCAAAACAAATTGTTTGTTGTGAAGGTTTTAGACTTCCAAACTTGACAACAAATCAATTATTTATGGTCCGGCAGATAATATGGTTTTGTGAATGGTCACATGAAAGTATATTATTTGATAAACTTTGCTAATTTTCTCTTACTGTTGATGATGTAAATCCTGCTCTCATTGTTTTTGATTAAATGCTAGCATGCAGTTATATGATTGGTCCTAGTATAACAAGCCACGTAGCTAATAACGCGCTAGTGAATAATTGACACGATGTTATTGAATTCATACTTATTGTTGTCACCACCAAGCCAGTGCGGTTTGGCTTGTGAAACGTCGGTATATGCAAGTATATTGTAACATTTTGGCTCATTAGTGACTCAAATTTTATATACCTTTAAAGTTTAGGGCTGAAACATTAAACGCGTGTTAAAATTTAAATACCATTACGTCGAATATTTAATATTTTTAATTTCCACTGTTAGTTAAATTCTATAAGAATTATCGTTATAAATAAAGAATGATATTGACATTTTTTTAAATAAAAAATAAAAACACTAAGACCACTTTGCAATATCATAAGATCTAGTACGGTTTTCATATAAATAATACATAGTTATTTACATGTTTTTTAATATGTTAATAACGTCGTATAAAATATATAGGCCTAGTGTCTGATATGACAAGTTGTGGAA
>CABFOV010000738.1:31960-56794 GCA_902141375.1 Timema poppense
AAGTGAAGTGAGATCCCGGTACCACTAGTATATATACGAAATATAACTCTCAGAAAGGGGGAGAAATCGAAGGAAAGGAAGGTCGAAGAACATCACAAACAAGGGGGAAGGGGAAGTTCGGGACGGGCGTCGAAGCGTCTCGAAGCTACGCGAAGGCGGAAGCGGAACTCTTCTTTCCATTTTCTTTGCTGGCCGACCACGTGTTCTAGCTTCGCTGTGGGCAGGCTTAGGCGCGGCTTCAGTCAGTTTGTTGTATTTTGCGAGAGCGGAGGCCGGTGGTCGAGCTAGTGCCGCGTGTTGACCTTGTGAGAGCGGCTCTCCCAGTTGGTGAGTGTTATTACAATGTAAGTCGTTACAGTTGTCTAACTGATTTACATTAAGGCTAGAGAGTATATTTTTATTGTGAATTTTTTAGTTGGTTAATATACGACATTTAAAGAAAATGAATAAGCTTTATATATTCACTCTCACGGGCACTCAATAAAAAGCTTTTTATATAATAAAAAATTAATCAAAGGAATAAGAAAGAAAATTATTAATACATTAAAAATAATAATAATTCTTTGTTTTAAATAATGTGACTAAACGTGAAAAACAAATAGGTCGACTATAAATCATACCAAAGTAGGTAAATAATCTAGAAATGTGCTATTTCTGCCTAAAAGCGTTCATAAGAAAAGAAGAACGAATTAATAAAAATTGTGGGTAGAATAATTCTAAAAAAGAGTATCATAATTTAACAAACAACATAATTGGAATAATGTATTGTTATATATGCATAAGGGTCCCTGCAATTACCTCACATATTTTTATTTTATACTACACCAAGCCGTTTTATTCTAATAGACTTAAATTTTTAACATTTTTTGGGGGGGGAATAACTTCAAATGTTCAGTATTTTATGATTATCTGGGATGGTATTTTTATCCAACATAAAAAAGTGTTTTTTCTATACGTTTTGAAGCCTTACAGCCACCTACTTACCATCTCTAACTGAACATAGTTTTAAGATTAAATATTTTCAATCTATTATGCTAATTTAGGCTTGTCCCTATACTAATTAGTAAATATTGAAATATTCCACAATACGGGAATTGTTATAACATATACACTTTGGATATTTTGGGGGGAGACGCACCCTTTGCATTTTATGGTGATTCATTTTTAAATTAAACTGGTTTTCTGCCTGTTTGAGGTGGCTCTCAAACCTGTCTGATAAATATCAATATTCTACCACAATTAGAAGTAGTTTTTCATATAAGTTTTGTAGATTTCGGAATCTCTCCCCACTTCACTCATTTCACCAACCTCACTTACAAATTATTTTAGTTATTGGACTAATTCCACTATATTTCTGCTAAGTTTAAATAATTTTTATCACCTAAAAGTATGTATATTACCCCATCCCCCCCCTATTTGCAGGAGACCCAATTTAAAATTTGAAATGATCATACGTTTAAAGTTATTTGAAGTGGTCTCTTTATCCCACTAGTGAAGTCACGCCTTATATCAGCCTGAGATGTAACTGTTTCTATTGGTTTGTAAAGTTTTGAACGCTTCTTCGCCCATTCATCCAACTCCGACTTTGAGGTTTCATATTTAATAAGACCTAGTATATTATCGAAGAGACAGCTATATCTGTATGACAAATTTAATTCCTTATTTAAAGCAGTGTATTTGGATTGGGGTAAAACTCAGCCCTGTAAGGACGATTGAGGAGCTACCTGAATGAATAAGTAGCAGCTCAGGTTTATAAAACTGAGATTAACGCTTGTTGTGCTGACCCCATGACACCCTCTATCAACCACTGTTAGCACCATCATATCTAAAGGCAGCGGCCGCTCGGTAGGTATAGCTCACTTCCGGACTCACAACATGGAGATTTTTAACAGCTTATCACCACAATGAAAGTATTTTTTTTAACAGAAATAATTATAATTTTGAACCCTTCTCCACTCCCCATTTTACCACATCCAATTGAGAATTTCAAATATTTAAGAATGGTTTAGTTATTTGGAGTAGTACCTCATCATTCCTGGCAAATTATAATTTTCCATCTTACTTAAAAATGTTATTTACTGTTTTCAAGGTACAATTTTAAAAATTGAAACTATCAGACCTTTTGTTTATATGCAGTATTTTCATATCCTTCCTGACTATTTTAAGTTTTATAGCATGCTTGTGAGTTGTTATATGCATTAGCTTTGAAAATTATGAAACCCCTATACCCCAATTCATCAACCCTGAATTTGAAATCGCAAATTTTAAGACTGGTCTGATTATACACCAAATTTCAACTATCTACCTTCCCTAATATGCTTTTTTACTATATATATATAAACAAACCAAAATTACCAGGTACCCTATTTTGAAATTTGCAATTTTTGAACATTTCAGATTGTATGAGGTAGTATCTCAATCAGCTTACTAAGTTTCAGGCTAATAATGTAAGGATAACATAAATGTTACATTCGAAAGTAGCTTGATAATTTATGTAAACAACTTAACTTCAATTGGATCTAGTTAAGATAAGGTTAAATGTGTTTATAATGGTAACAAGTAACAAATTTACTGAGGATAAAAGAGTCAAAAGAGAATATAGAAATTTTAATTTACAAAATAATAATATACTATAAATTCATATTTGAAATAATGATATAAATTAACAACTAACCTATTCAGCTACAAGTTATATTATTATGATTTGTGAAGATTATAAAAGAGTATGTTGAGATTGAAAGTTATTGAATGCTGTAAAATGTCAAGTAAAGTATGTGTTTAAATAGCATAGTTGGAGTATAATACACGAAACGAAAATTATTACATCTAACGAATATTTAAAGTTTACAAATAAAAGTGTTTTGTAATTAGCGTTTTAAAAAGTTATATAAAATTGTTTTTAGTGGCCAAACTAGAGTAGATGAATAAATGGTAAAATATAAAATTTACCTAAATATATTATTGCAAATGTAATATTCAGAACTAATTTTTACAAGAAAAATATTATCAAAAGTGTAAGTATTTTAGGGTATTACATTTTAGTAAGTTTTAAAGATGTTTAAGTAGCAAGATGTTGTGAAAAAGGATGGAGGGAATTTCTAATAAAAAGGTTTTAACATTTTTTATCTGAATGTTTGTGGATTCTGTCTCATTATAATACAAGATGCATGAGTGATTCTCAAAAATTCAGATAAGAAAATATGTTTTTTTTCCTTACATTACTAATCCTAAATATTTCATTACTACAATTAACAATGAATATTATTAAAATTTCATGTTTCTATAACGATTAGAAAGGTTCGAACAATTCATGCGGAAGGAGGGAAGGATGGAAGGATACGACCTTTCTTTTATATAAAGTATTAAAGAGTCTTAACAATTCTTAAATCTTTTATCCAAAGTTACCTAAAAGTACATACATTTAATTTTAGAAGTTTTTTGAACTTATACGCAGCTCACAAAGAAGCAGTATGGTGTTTTAATTTTCTAAAAACTAATATGACTTACTTCCTCCTCCAAAAACCATTTCAAAATTATTACAACCTTTTATATCTTTCCAATTATCTTCATTCCTAAATAACGTCCAAGTAACCAGCTGTTCAAAGCATTACATAATTTTCCATCTAAACATAACTTCAATCATCAACTGACAAAATGTTTGACATTTTCTTCTCACACGTATTCCTTTTTTCCAAAAGAGTATCATTCTAGAAATCATATTAATATCTACTCCTCTCACCCTTTCCCGCTCTATTATAAAATCGCTATAAAATTAAGGTACATTTTTGAAAGAAAGTTAATCTTTCAGTTTTATTTTCCACGAAAATTTTGGTAGCCAAAACTGTTCTAGAATATCTGATTATTTACACTATTGTATATATACGAATAATCTAAAATCTTTAAAAAAAAGTGTAACTGCATTTGCATTAAGAGAGATAGAGAACTCATTCAGACATAAAATTACCTTAGTCCACACATATGGTATTCAAACCACGATCTCCCCCTCACCCCCAGACAAGACGATATTGATGCCTCTTTCCGCGTGCCTCACCAATCCGGGTGTTTCTGCTACAAAGTTTACCTTTTTCCCTGCGTATTTCCACCCCTCAGGTCAATTCACGTTTAGTTTATTCATGTTGGGTTGCATTTGTAGGAAATGTAACCGCATTTACATGGTGGGAGTCTTGGAGATCCTTTAGGAAAAAAAATCTTTGATAAATTCATTTTAGATTCAAACACCAGCCATCTCGTCACCAACAAAACAGAAAATATAAGCCTTAACTTACACCTTGTTTCCTTTCCCAGCGATTGTTGGAGAATACTTCTAATAAAGAAACAAACAAAATTAAAAATACCAGTTAAAATAAACCATTAATTTAAATATATTATTTTTCAATCAGGCTCTTCACAGCTTGCTGGTTGACTATAAATACCGGGAAAAGGTCCCAGTTTCATAAGTGTATATATATATATACACATGGCTAATCACGCCTTTTCCTTACAGGGTAGGCAAGAAACTGTATGTATATCTCAATAACAGCAATTTAGTACACAATATATCCCCACTAACTTTTCACTTCCCTATCACTACACACTCCCTTCTCTTACAATAACATCCATACACCCAGTCATTCATTATCTTTTATACTTAAAACTCTTAATGTTTCTCTTTTTATCATATTCATCTACCACATTTAGCCACGTCTTGCATGGTGTACTACTTTCTTTTCATCTACACGCTCTACCTTCATATATTTACTTGGTCACTCAATCCATACTCATCCTCTCAACATGCCCAAACAAACGTAAGACGCTTCTTTCACATGACCCTATTGGATTCCTTTTCAAACCACACTCCTTCAACACCCCTAAGCTGTAAGCTTTTATGTGAAAGCTACTAGAATTTGTCAAGGGGAAGACCTTCATAGTTGCCGAGGTATAACGTTTACATAGACCATAGAGCGTTGGCCCCGGAACCAGCCAAGCTCGGCTGTGATTGGCTTAGCTTCATTTTGTGACCTAACTTTTTCAAACCTGGTCAATTATGTCCAAAAATATAGTACACTCTCATGCAACCAAGTGTTTAAAACCATAAAACTTAGGAAAAGTTATTTTAGAAACCGAATAACTTATGAGTAACTGTGTTTTCTATTGAAAATAAATTCCTTACAGCTTTATTCATCATCACACACCCCATCATATAAATCTTCTGAATGAACTTAAAAACATACTAAGACATTCTTGTATTTATTAAATCTAGACATTTTCAATTCAACTTAACTTAATTGCATCAGTCTATTGTGATTTTTTTATCAATTTTTTAAATTAATTTTGAAGAAAAGTTATTTAATAAAAATCTTTCTCCCACATTTTTTTTCATTGTGCCCTTCTTTAAGTAAGTTTGCACATCCCTGACAGAGTATTTCTTCTTTAAGTAAGTTTGCACATCCCTGACAGAGTATATCTTCTTTAAGTAAGTTTGCACATCCCTGACAGAGTATTTCTTCTTTAAGTAAGTTTGCACATCCCTGACAGAGTATTTCTTCTTTAAGTAAGTTTGCACATCCCTGACAGAGTATTTATTCTTTAAGTAAGTTTGCACATCCCTGACAGAGTATTTATTCTGTGTATTAGAATAAATACAGCATTTATTAATTTAGCATCTGTGTTTGTTTCATCTCGCATTTCATCCTGTAGGTAGAATATAATCGGAAGGCTTTCAGAAAGTATAATTTGTTCTCAATAGCTATATTCTATAGGCTCAACTCTATTCATCTTCTTCTGTATCACTCATCAACATTTAAATAAACAAAATTAAACTATTTAATGTACAAATATATAGTTTTAACACCGTATAAACGTGATTGTTTCATGGCTGAATCAACTTATTATTCTTGGCAAGGGCGTAGAAAGCTCATTTTTCTAGGGGTTCCTCTGACTAATTCTAGGGTGGTTCGTAACCCACCCCCCCTCAATCCTGATAATTTTTCTCAAACTTTTCATTGTTACTAAATAATGTGTAGGGTAAATAGGTATTTTGAGATAATGGGTGGGGAGAGGGTGGTAAACCTACCTACATAAGCTACAAACTCCACTTCTGACAGTTGTTCTGTTATTTAAGCTGCTCTTTTCTAAGGGGGATTCCTCAAGTAGAATCTTACAGGTGATACCAACATTGCTTGCCTCATTTTCTCGGAACCCACTTACTAATGTCATTCCAAGAAACGTCCTTTGTTTTCCAATACATGAGAAAAGAAGTACAGTATTTTAAATGTTGACAGAGCTAATTTTTGGAAGTTTTATGAGGTGTATCTTGAAGGGGAATATTAAAATATTCATTAAGGCAATTGGTCCTTTTCATTTAGCGTGGAGACGCAAAGCCGTGGGAACAAACGGTTATTTTCAAGAATCTTTATTGTTTTGCAATTCTATTTTGAGAAATGGTTTGTTCAAGAATAGAAGCATGTTGATTAAGTTATACTTTTTATATACACACCTCCTCTGTTATTTTAACAGTGATCAAATATCGATAAAATTGACATTTTTCAATAGAAAACTGCCGGATTCATAACAAAATATAGTAAAATGTAACAATTAATAAACATCGAACATTACCTTAGAAGGGGTGTTGAAAATATTAACATAAAAAATTCACTTTGTCTTGAGAAACTGGTATTTCCGTTCGTATGAATTTTCCGCAAGACCTGTCCGGTAGCGCCATCTACGGTTTCCGTGATCCATCTGTTCTTGTTGGTGCGGAAGGATACTTTTGTCGTTTGTGAAGCCACGAAACGCGTTTCACCCTCCCGCCCACCATCCCACAAAATAGGTTTTAGACATGCATTCGACAGGGCCAAGGGCCTTATATAATAATTGGCTGATGATATATACAATTAAACTTGAAATAAGATTAAAAATCTTAAACATTATATTTTTATATGTATTTGTAGAGACCCGCTTTAAGGGGGTGTCCAACAAATTCCAGGTGGTCTGGACCACTCACATTTCTACGCCCTTGATTATTGGTAATTTACGTTGCTGGCGCTTGTGAAAAATAAGTGTAGTAATAATAAGTAATCATCACACATCTAGTTTCTCAAATATACATTATAATAGGTACTACATTTACCTCAGCTACCTCGCTCTTATTTAATCAATTTACTGTGTGACCATCACATATTATTACGATATTTTGGGTTACTTTACTGAAGGTTAAAGCTAAATTAAATTGATTTATTTTACTAGTTTTAACTATTACAAATGGGTTTTCTATCTATACTATGATTATATTATTTTTAAATAAGTCGCCAGGCTAAAGGTTTATTTTGGTAGTTATTAAATCTACTAAAACCAATTTTAAGACGATATTTATGCATCAAGGCTGAAGCTGTCACTTTTGATAGCTATTATCATTGCCTACAAAATAACACAAATAATTAATATAGTAAAATATTATCAATTTTAGCCCCAGTAAATTATGTTAGAATTTTCTAAATTGTTCTTCCCACCAAACTCAGGGTATAGGAGGCTGGAAGTAGCCGTACACAAAATCAATAAAAAGGCACTACATTGTTAGAAATTATTATTGGAGCTTTTGTCCTTCTTAGAAGAGTAACAGGAACAGCTGAGAATAGGCCTCCTCTGGGCCTTTTATTACCTTGGATGACGTCACTTTGGCATCTTAAAAGCTCCGACGCTTAGACCACCCTTGTTTAAAACTATCCTTTATAATTGCTGCTTTGTCCAGCTAAAAATAAAACCCTTATGAAAATTCCCTTAGCACGTACTCTCATTCAAACCCCCTCACTGACCTCCAGGCTTTCATGTGGCTAAACTAAAATTACCCTAACATACGTATTGGAACACCCTAATAGTTCTCCTGTCGGGACTTTCTTCTATTTCATAATATTCACATTATGATATTATTAATACAGGGTACCACAAATAAAACAGGCACTGAAAGTACAGTATTTAAAATTCTGTGTTTGAAATGTGCGCCATCAGCCGCTATGTATAGTTCCGTTCGGCGACTAATAAACGTTTGCTGAATGAAACTATGTATATCAGCTGGTGGCACACATTTCAAACAAAGAATTTTAAATACTGTACTTTCAGTGCCTGTTTTATTTGGAACGTTCTGTAGTATTATTATTATTAGCACCGCGTCTTACTACACGTTCTGGTTATACGCACTTACACTATGTGTAATGGTAGGGTGATTGTGAGATGAAATGGAGGACCTACAGTTTAACGTGGAATCCGAAACCATGGTGGAGGCCTGGCATTCCTCACATTCACAAGTTGTGGTCAATACACGTCTTGTCAGAGGTGAAGAAAGGGTTTGGAAATCAGATAAATCTGTGCCGGGACCGAGGATTGAACCCCGGCCACCAGCACACGTTCTGTAGTAGATATACATAATATACATTAATATAATTTGACTTATTCATATATATGTATTTGTATTTAGACAGTATTTATATTTTATATCGATTATTATGTTTATGTGAATATAAAAGATTCTACAGTATTGTTCAACTCAAAATTACTGCTACATTTATTATTTTGCTCAAAATATTACTTTTATATTTTTGGCTAAAAACATTTATTATTACATTTATTTTCTTTCTGGTAGGCATCAATAATTTTTCATTCATGTAGGCCTAAACACAGGTTTCGTGGTATAGTGGTCAGAACTACTGGCTGCTGTCCTAGAGGCCCAGGGCTCGAGTCCCGGCTAGTACCGGGGTATTCTCCGGAAAGGGGAACAATCCCATAGTCCCCAGGGTTTGGCTGGTTGGGTTTAGGTTAAGCTAGGTTTTAAGAGTTTCCACTGGTTCCACACCCTCATACTCACTATCACCCTCATCTCAGCTCATCGGGACATGGAAAGAGCCTCCACGGAAAGGCTGTACGATTAGTACATTCTGGTGTCCCCCGGCCAACCGTATTTTAGTTCTGGCTAATCTTTCCGCAAAACTGGGCTATGAGTGATGCAGCCCAGACACGCCATAACTTGTATTATCTATTTAAACCATTAATAGTATAAAACAGTAAATTACGGGACATTTCTAACATTTGCAATGCAAAATCTGGCTGCAAGTTGTTTGTGGTGACCTTTGCGATGTGATCTGGAATACTGAAATAAATGTATAGCTATCGTCCATGTACTGTATATAGTGTACTGCACATGCTGTAAATAAGTGAGCTAAATCATTAAGATGATTACAAAAAATAAATGTTACTGTCACTCTTACCTAAATAAATAAATCTAGACCTACAGTAGGTGTATTATTATTGATTTATTTTATATATGTTTCGTGTTACTTACGCAATCATAATAAAGATGTATTGATTATAAAAATTAATACTTTCATAATATATTCTATCTATTTCTGGAACTTTGAATGTTTGAGATCTCCAAAAGTTTTGGATGGAAAAACGCAATTCTTTAACAAATAGTTTTAAAATTTGTTGAAATTATTAATTTTTAAATTTCTTGGTGAAATTCCATATCCTGTATAAGGTCCGGCAATAAGGTGTTATTTATACCCAAATTAAAACCATTAACAGATTTAATAAAAACTTGATGCTCCTGAGACCAACTATGCATGTCACATTAAGTTCAGCCAATAATCCATGGCTTACACCATGCCTATTGTTCTAAATTGGTTCGGAATAAAATCAATATACCAATAAGAGATCCCGGATGAAAGATCTTTAATAAGAAAAGAGACTTCCACTTTTTGAATAAAGGTTGGTTAATTTTACCATGACGCCTGTAGAGATTTCAACAAAAAATTATTCTAAAAATGTATTGATTCTGGGGGCCAAATTGACGTTAAACTATATATACGACACTAAATTATATTTAAGGAGCTGCAGGTCAAATATTCTTGTAATTTTTTTTTCTAGAAATTTGGAAGCAATAAAGATTGTATTTTTAAAATATTGACAGCAAAATGTTCTTATATTCGGTAAGGATTCGGGTAGTTCTAAAATTGTTTCTACATTTATTCACTATACAAGTTTGTTATTAGATACTTTTCTCTGAAATTGTTATTACGAATTAATATGAAAAACTTATCAAAAATAAACATTTGCTTTGTCATTATTGGTTACGAAACTATCAAAACTAGACCACATTGAGTTCGACCAGGTCTTAGCACCAGGAGCGCTGTTGTCAGATCTCCCCTGTAAATTACCTCTATTGTGTTTATTTAGCCAGGGATGTCAAACACACGATCCACAAGCCGCCAGACCGCTTATCTGCAACTCTTTTATATCACTATCCGGCCAGCAGTCATCTATAGTTAATGCAAAAAATAAGCTAAATTTCAATGTGATCCACATTGGATGATGCATGGTCTAGGGAGCTACTTTCGCAATAGACCAGATGGCTGAGGACTGGAGATCGGGGTTTGATTCCGGTCGAGTGTACTGAAGGTGGCTTTTCCTAAATGTTTATCCACTCTCCCTCCACGAAAGTGCATGTTCACTTCCTCTAAATTCAACCTTACTAATCCCTAACACATTAGTGTAAGTGGTACATAGACGTATAACATGAATAGTTAGGGACGCGGTACGAAACAAAGTTTTGAATAGTAAAAAAAGCTTAGAGTTATTTAAAACTCTGTCATTATTTATCAATTGTGGGGGGGATTTTTATTTACAGAATTTAATAAAAAAAGTTATTCAAGTATTTCACTAACCCACATACATTTATTAGAAAATATAAGTTTTAAATATCTTCAATATATATATATATATATATATAATTATTTCAAATGAATAGCATCAAATATCTCGTGTGGACTTACATCAGTGGGATCGAATATTGAACTTCAGACTCTTACGGTATAGTTTGCTTGTGTTGGGGAGTTAAGGTTCAAATTCCAGCTAAATGTTCATACGATGGTTTTTCTACAAGATTTCTCACTTTACCGTCACACAAATGAGGTTGCGTTTCTACTAAATTGAAATGTGCCTATCCCTCAACCACAACGTGATTTGATTATTTATTGTACGGGTAATGAAAATCATTGCAAACACAAAAACCTATAAAATAATTAAACTGTGACCCACAACACACTTCGAGTTTGTGACTCTGGCGAGTTTGAGTTTGAGTCTAATGACTTAGACTAATGTATCCTTGTGCCCTAACGACATTATGCAATTAGTTATCTTAAGGCTGGTTCCCACTGAAAGGTAAGCTAAGTTATGATTTTATCTGCTAAGGGCTTATAAAAATAGCGGACCAAATATTTAATTACGCTGGTTCACACAGAAAACTAAGTTAAACTAAGATAAGCTATACTTTGCTACGCTGTGCTATGCTATGTTTTCCAGATCTATGAACTGAAAATGTTGCCATCTAACGTTGCGCATGCGCACAGCGCATCTTGAGTTACGTGTTGAACAAACGCAGATCTGGATTGTTGAAAATAACCGGAGAAGTGTTGATGTTTCTTTTTTCAGTTAGTTTCGCGTGTATCCAATGGGTATGCGTTTTTATGATGTCGTCTTTAATCAGGGTTAACAGTTCATTAAACTCATTTACATAAAATATAGAGCAGTTTTAAAATGTATCCTCGTTCACTTCCAAGTCTCATTGAACTTGATAGTGAAATTCTCTGAATGCAGATTTATTTCGTGGAACCAGATCCATCCTCCCCCTCCTATACTACATTTTCTTCCTCTTCCAAAACAGCTGCTAATATCAGCAGCTCTTATTCCTCAGTACTATAATCTGAGCTATAACAAGACATTTTGGTGAATGTCGTAACTTAACATCACCCTCTTACGTAACACAGATTCTATACTTACACTCTAATACTGAAAAAAAATACTATATTTCATAAATTAAAAAAGTAAAGGTTTGTAATAAAATTATTTGAAATCATCTCATGTTCAGTATTTAAGATGTATTATGAGTTGTATTGAATCTGAGTCCCTCTTTTAGTGTCACAAAATCTTCTCTGTAACACAGGTTGGAAGAAGGAGGGGTCGGGATAAATGTCTACATGGGGGAAAGGGAGGGTACAAAAGATAGCCCAAAAGTGTCACGTGGCTTTTGGATAACACCTAACCTCGCTTCACCACGAGTTATTCAACTGAGTAGGCGAGCGGATTGCGGCACTTGCTTACGGAAGGAGCTAGACAACATTAAATAAAAATCAATAAACCTTGAAGCTTCTAAATTGTAAATGTTCTGGTGAGTAAGTCTTAAACTTTATAACTCCCGTCTGCCACGCTTATTATATTATAAGATGTCTGCTGTTGGAAAGCTTAGTCCAGTGGGAAAAGATTTCGAGTTCAATATAAAGCCACATTAGGTTCAGTTTGTAATAGAGGTGGACCGAGCGACGTGGGACGGATAATATAGGGCTGATTGGTTCTTGTACGGCGTCTGTGGGTGGAGTGTGTTCGTTATGCCGCGTTTACACGAGGACAGTTGACAGGCAGTCGACTGACGCCAGTGACTGGCTTGATGTGGACAACATTGGCCTGATTTTCCAGGCAGGTCGACTTATCTGAGTATGTTTTTAACCAGCTGGCCGTGACAATATCTTCCCCCATTTTTATTGACTGGCATCTTCATCGTCAGCGTATAGCTTGTCCCTTCCCAAGCCAGTTATCTTCACCGTGTAGCTGGTCCCTTCTCAAGCCAGTTATTTTCACCGTGTAGCTGGTCCCTTCCCAAGCCAGTTATCTTCACCGTGTAGCTGGTCCCTTCCCAAGCCAGTTATCTTCACCGTGTAGCTGGTCCCTTCCCAAGCCAGTTATCTTCACCGTGTAGCTGGTCCCTTCCCAAGCCAGTTATCTTCACCGTGTAGCTGGTCCCTTCCCAAGCCAGTTATCTTCACCGTGTAGCTGGTCCCTTCCCAAGCCAGTTATCTTCACCGTGTAGCTGGTCCCTTCCCAAGCCAGTTATCTTCACCGTGTAGCTGGTCCCTTCCCAAGCCAGTTATCTTCACCGTGTAGCTGGTCCCTTCCCAAGCCAGTTATCTTCACCGTGTAGCTGGTCCCTTCCCAAGCCAGTTATCTTCACCGTGTAGCTGGTCCCTTCCCAAGCCAGTTATCTTCACCGTGTAGCTGGTCCCTTCCCAAGCCAGTTATCTTCACCGTGTAGCTGGTCCCTTCCCAAGCCAGTTATCTTCACCGTGTAGCTGGTCCCTTCCCAAGCCAGTTATCTTCACCGTGTAGCTGGTCCCTTCCCAAGCCAGTTATCTTCACCGTGTAGCTGGTCCCTTCCCAAGCCAGTTATCTTCACCGTGTAGCTGGTCCCTTCCCAAGCCAGTTATCTTCACCGTGTAGCTGGTCCCTTCCCAAGCCAGTTATCTTCACCGTGTAGCTGGTCCCTTCCCAAGCCAGTTATCTTCACCGTGTAGCTGGTCCCTTCCCAAGCCAGTTATCTTCACCGTGTAGCTGGTCCCTTCCCAAGCCAGTTATCTTCACCGTGTAGCTGGTCCCTTCCCAAGCCAGTTATCTTCACCGTGTAGCTGGTCCCTTCCCAAGCCAGTTATCTTCACCGTGTAGCTGGTCCCTTCCCAAGCCAGTTATCTTCACCGTGTAGCTGGTCCCTTCCCAAGCCAGTTATCTTCACCGTGTAGCTGGTCCCTTCCCAAGCCAGTTATCTTCACCGTGTAGCTGGTCCCTTCCCAAGCCAGTTGTCTTCAGCGTGTGGCTGGTCCCTTCCCAAGCCAGTTATCTTCACCGTGTAGCTGGTCCCTTCCCAAGACAGTTATCTTCACCGTGTAGCTGGTCCCTTTCCAAGCCAGTTGTCTTCACCGTGTAGCTGGTCCCTTCTCAAGCCAGTTATCTTCACCGTGTAGCTGGTCCCTTCCCAAACCAGTTATTTTCACCGTGTAGCTGATACCTTCTCAAGCCAGTTATCTTCACCATGTAGCTGGTACCTTCCCAAGCCAGTTATCTTCACCGTGTAGCTGGTCCCTTCCTATGCCAGTTGTCTTCACCGTGTAGCTGGTCCCTTCCTAAGCCAGTTATCTTCAGCGTGTAGCTGGTCCCTTCACAAGCCAGTTATCTTCACCGTGTAGCTGGTCCCTTCCCAAGCCAGTTATCTTCACCGTGTAGCTGGTACCTTCCCAAGCCAGTTATCTTCACGGTGTATCTGGTCCCTTCCCAAGCCAGTTGTCTTCACCGTGTAGCTGGTCCCTTCCTAAACCAGTTATCTTCAGCGTGTAGCTGGTCCCTTCACAAGCCAGTTATCTTCAGCGTGTTGGAGTTGTAGTGTGCATTCTAATTTCTAACCATCCAACGCCATTGCTCAGTCAGTAGCGTGTCTGCCTACTGAACTAAGGGTCCTGGGTTCGATTCCCAGGATGGTTGAAAAAATTATAATTGTGTGTGATTACCCTTTCACTTTGTTAAATGAATGTCTGGGGCAGGATCTGAACATGTCCTGATCTTAAGTTAGATTATAATGCATATGAAGCTACGACAGGCCTGGCCTGACCTGACGCTGGTAGAAAATAGATGCGTGAATTAAATAAGTGACCTAGGCCATAGGCTGGGAACATTCATGGATGTAAAGCAAATTTATTTTTCAACTCCCATGTGTTTTTTAAAATCTGTTCTTGATGGTACACACAAAGGGGTTTGAAAGAATTGATTGACATCTAAAAAGATAGATATGTTTAGTGAAACCACTTCTATCAGTTGTACATGCACATAAACGCACGTGACAGTCCATTATTCCAAATCATGTATAAAATCAAAAGTGAAGTTTTTGGTTTAGCTGATGTCAATATAAAAATTAAAAACGCTACTGCTGCAAAATAATGGGAAGCTATAGAAAAGAGAGGAAACCAAAATATCAAGGTGTGGTCAGATGATGTGTATGTGACTGTCTTGGAGTGGTTCCAAACGATATTGGTACTCTGACAGGCCCTCAGAACATCATGGTCTAACCTCCATGTGGACGGGCCACTGAATATTTACAGGCCAATCACTTGCCCGAAGCTCTACATGTTGTCTGAGTTAATGCATCATCTGGACATTATTTAGCTCATGTGAAGACGAGAGAGTAGAAATTAGTTTTTTATACTGCATTTTACAAGAGCGGTTTAAGTGAGCTAGGAGTTTTGTAAAATAATAACCTTGAATATTCCAAGAGTGTTTCATTTGTGTTCAATCAATATCATGCACTGACAGCCAAATCAGACCTCACAATTGTACCAGTGCATAGGACCCGCTCCTTATCACTTTTGTACGCCCTTACAGTCAATTTTAAACCTAAACTGAGTAAATATATGTAAAAAATATATGTGGTCATACTCAAACCAAATTAACATAAGAATGTTATAGTTATTATATGCCTATTCCTTCATTAAATAATTTACATAATCCGTAGATATGAAAAATGTGACACCTATGCACGGGAATCGAGCAATATTTACATGTTCATGAATCATTTTTCAAATTTACTTGATGTGGCTATATCCGTACTCTAAAGATAATTTCAATCTCACAAGTTTTACTATTTATGGTCACTCCGTCGAGATTGTCAGGTAGCAACTTATTGGCTCAGCCCGCGCGGTATGCTTGACCACCACACATGACTGCAGGGTAGTTTGTCTAGCTACGCCCAAGGCCAGATTTAGATAAAGCCTAAGACCTTAAACTATTTATTAATTACTGGGAAGGAGTGATGGGGGAGGGGTTATGTCATTTTTGCGATGTCTAAATGGTTTGATCTACTAATTTTTTTTTATTCCCTTCATAATAAAATAAATTATTCGCTACATACTTAGTTAATTAATTAGGTCTGGTCTCATTAATATATGGGCTATTTTCTTATTTTAACTGTTAAATATTTAACCACGCCACGCATTATTTTGACAGCAGTGCTACCCACATTTATTGGTTTTACATGGTAACATAAAGCAGGTCTCCCTATTTTCAGAATGATTATTATTGTGAATAGCTAATTATTAATTTATTAATGATTAATTATTATATTTCACACATGTAGTGAAAATAACAAATTAAATTTAAAAGATTTTTTACTCTATTTTTAAGACACTGAAGTAAAAAATAATTAAAATATATTTGATAGAATCTTATCCATTTTACATATTTTAGTTATAAAAATGAATTAATTTTTTCCTCGGCATTGGTATGACTGTCTGTATAACTTTGTGGTACCATAGTTCGCTTCCATACTTAGTTAATGTTACCAAAATGGTCACAATATAACTATTAAGAAAATATTTTTATAAATACTTTGATTGATAACATTTTTTGTTTATTAAGATTAACTCTGATAATGATTTTCTAATTATTAATTATCAGAGTGGAGAGGTTTAAATGCATGAAAGGAAGGGAGAAATTTTATTTTTGGTTTACGAACTTAAAAACACTTTAAATGATATATATGCTTTTTTAAGGTTTGGAATGTAAATATCTTTTAATTTAAAAGATATTGTAGTTCTGTATTGTTTTTAAGAATATATGTCTATAGCTAAAGATACCTGGAACATCATAACTGATGACGGTGCATTTATTTCTATTCATTAGGATATCTGCTAAGGGAGGATCTCGCATACATACAGTTTAGAATTGAGTCTCCGATAAAGATATGACGGATTTATTTATATCTGTAACTTATGATCTCTGGAATCAATTAACCGAATGAGGTACGGTTTTTACTTTTAAACTGGACCAATATCCAGGTGGGTTCTAGCATTATTAGTGTATAATAAGGTGTTTTGGTGTGAGTCTCGGTGAAAGGCCAGCCAACTGTTTCTATACATTTATGGACTCACATAATTATTGTGGTGTAATTTTTATTATTCTGTAGAATATTTATACAGGCATTTTTCATTGTATTAATTGAAATCAGTTGTTTTGTTGTGAGTCCCGGTGAAGTGTCAGCCCAATATATATATATATATATATTAAACTACTTAATCGATTGTGATGTAGTTTTTTTTGCAGGATATTAAACTATGCATGTCTTAGCATGATAAATCAGGTGTTTTGAAGTTAGTCCCGAAAAAGTTCCAACTGGATATTTTTTTCTGTTGTCTAGAATTTATTGTTCAATTTGGCCATTTTTGTGCGGTTATTTATATCTGTAGGAATTTTATCCATTAAATATTAGATTTTACATATCAATTGGATTAGGCTGAGAGTTCTCGGTAAAGTGGTGGCCTGACAAGCGATGATTTAATTTGCTGGTTTGCAGCAAGGTGTAATAAATCATCCCGATGGTAGAGGAGTTGGTTTGAAACTGAAATCCTTATAGAAGTTGGAGTTTGTCTCCTGGTGATGTTCTGTTAGGCCTGACAGTGAAAAGTTTGGCGGGCACAATATTTTGAGGATGATATAAATATTTGTTATTTGAATGATCGTATTTTTAAAACCAACTATATCGCTAGTTAGGACGTGGGTGTATCTTAGTAAACAATTAATTATTAAATGACAATTGTTCATTCGTTATTTCTCTTTAGTTTTCCACTTTTAATTGCCAACCAAGAATCATATAAAATTATATCCACTTCACATCTGTTTGTTGGAAGTTTTAAAAATGGCGATGAGAATTAAAAATACTATATTTGAAAGCATTCAAAGAAATGTAGACAATTTATTTATTGCAATTTTCCGTGCTACGGCAAAAATAATATAGCCAATAAAATATGTTAGAATGTATTAAATATCAAACAAAATTTACTACCACGTTTTACTACCCGACTTGGCTATACGCTTAATGTTACGCGAGTGAATTATGGTAAAGGAGGTAGAATTGAATGTGGATGTGTCCATATTTACATGGAAGAAAGGTTCGAAACAATTTAGGAATAAACACCCTCAATAGGCTCGGCTGAGATTTTAGCCCTAACTTCCCCATCATCGACAAATTGGACTAGAGCTGCTAGATATTTAAACTCGTGGAATATGATTCTCTTAGAAACTAATCGATAATCTGCGTTTGTATATTAGTTATTTTATAAAACCTACCCCTAGGCCTATCTTCTACACGTCCTAATTTGACGAGTGGGGCAAATCTGCCGTCGTGTCCCAACACCTGATGTTCAGGTCTGCCTGGTCTACCGGGACAACATTCTATACGTGGGCTTGGACATAGCTGCCCTCTTGCGGAGGGTGGAACCAACCACCAAATCATCGCCTGATAACCTACGTCATCAGCGACTCCAGTTAAAAAGATCACCGTCAAAAAACCACTGGTGATCTTGATGAAGACGTGATGACCAATCAGAGAGCGGGAAGAGAAATAGTGTACGTGCCAAACTGAATGCAGCGCTACACCAACGTGACGTCACCGGCTAGGTTGGACTGTTCCCCCTTTTTCCCCCCTTAACAACTAGACGCTATAAAACATGGCGACGCTGAAGAAAGTGTTGACTCTTGAAACCGGCACCACCATGGTTGGACTATTGTAATTTATATAGACTCTTGAAACCCGCACCACCGTGGGTGGATTATTGTAATTTATATGGACTATTTAAAATTAGATATCGTCAGGAGACGATTTTTCCTGAAACTGGACTCCACTAGGAAAGTTGAAAACTGTAAATCTTCAATATTCTTATTTAAATATTGAAGCTATAGGTTATTAATATTAGGACTCTATTTTTTGACTTCAGAGATAGACTTGTAATTTTTGTTTAAATATGAGTATTTCTAAATAGAACTTTAACTTTGAAAACTTATTATTATGGTGTAGCCTCTTGGGCGCTTGCATATTTAATTCATTTGTAGTATTCAGATAATTGCTGTTCGTTCTCAACTAGTTTTTGTTAAGGGGCATTTACATTTCATTTAAATTCATCCTTTTGTTTCCGTATATTTATGTAATGTAAAAATTTAAAGAGCTTGCAAAGTCTTCTAATATGAGTATCAGCTCAGTATCCATTGTTAGATTTAATTTATGTTGCGATCTAGTTAAATACTTTGATGATGCCATTTCAAGTAGTCCCGCGAGAGTTTTGGTGTACGGTCTGAAGTCGAACTCTTGTGTTAGTTTGAAATATAATATTTATAATAACATAAACTTTTCAGTAAATATGTTTCCTTTTTTTCAATAGAAACTCAAACACTGTCTTAATAACAAAATAATGGCTTATAAAGCTTTTGATTGTTCATAATTTTGTGTAATGGTTATTATTTGTTTTATTTTTATTTATTAAAGTAAACAAGGTCAATTAGACTCTGCCTGCTATTCCTTTGTTTCTCATTGTAACTATATATTGTACAATGTTTTCTAACCACAGATTGACCTTTAAGGTTACGTGAACTAATGTCATATTATTCAATAAATTATTATCTTACTTTTAACTCTTGCTAATGCTGTTTCTCGTTATTTTGTATGTTAGATTACTTCCTCCCTTCCTTGTAGTATTTTGTGTGGCCTATTACTATAAGGCACCAGAGAGGGTGTAACATAAAGCATGCCACGTGCCGATAGCTTTCAATAGAGCAGGACTGCATAAACGAGAAGAGGATGGCTAGGCTAAGTATGAAATCCAAATAACTTGCACCAAGTGAGTGCACACTTGATCCATAATAATGCATATATTAAAGATTCGAAAAGAATGAAAACTAGCCAAACAACGCATATTATTAAGCCATAGATATATTGCGGAAATATTTTTTACTAACTTGTTTGGTTCCCAGATAAAGTTAAAGCTATATTTAAAATAAATAAGTACACCTTAGTTTTCCTATTTTTTTAAAATAATTAATAACTGATCTCACATAGAGAGCAGCGTAGAGTCTTAAGGTTTTAATTGAGGTATTTTACGTGCACTTTCTGAACCTACTGATAAAATAAGTACACGACTTTGCTACTATCTTAAAACTTGAAAAGACACAACATCTCCATCCTATTAGCTCATCACTATAAAAGTAGAAATATACATTTCACTAAAAATAAAATTTCCGTGATGTAGGAATCGAACCTGTATTCCTCAGTTCAGTAGAAAAACATGCTATAGATTGTGCTAAAAGTCCCACTATTTTATCGTTAACTAAATCTTTAATTCGTGCTCTTGTAGGATTCTTTATTTAGAAAGAATTTATAATAATAACCATGATAATAATAAGGTAATCAATAATTATTTGAAAAGTACGATATTTTAACATTTAAGTTGTAGTGCAGACTAAACAAAATACATAATTTATTTGTTTTTGAAATTATTTTGGAAGGGGTAAAAACTGGTGGCCTACTGCAAAACATAAATGTTTAGAAGATGTATGAAACTTAACTGCATTCAAAACTTTCAGTATTTTGCTAGCGCTTTATTTGATAAAGTAATCCAACCCTCTTTTTTTAGACATGCGCCATTTAACTATTTTACGCTAACCTCGGACCTTGACGGCCAGCTGGCACACACACAACGAACTATTTATTCATATGGTTGAAAGCCAGGTAAAACTTCACTGTTTGTCAGATAACCTTCATATAATCAATCTCAAATCAATAGGACAAGAAAAGAGTGTTTAAAGTAATTGCATACACATTCTTGTTGAGAATTTTTTAATTTTAGCAGCGCGTCTTACTACCCGTTAGAACAATACGCTTAAGTACTAACTATTCTAAAGGGTTATAAATTGGGACTGTTGAATTTAGATTAAGTAAACCTGCATTTGCTTGCAGGAAGAGTGGGAAACTATTTAGGGAAAACTCACCCCAGTTAGCTCTAGTGATATTCCCCATCCTGGTCAGCCTAGCGTGTTATTTAACTTCGCCACCGAGGTGGGTATGAGTATTGTTGATCTCATTGTAGTAAAAAACATTATTGATTGAACTCAAAAAAGAAAGCCCCTAAATAATTGATTATAGACCAGTGTGATATCTGCTCGAAATACACATAAAATTAAATATTTGATATCTTATAGTTGACAGAATTAACAAGTAAACTAAATATTCTAGGAAATGTCGTAAATGATGTATTTTCTACTGCATCAGTAGTCACGTGGACAAAAAAAATTCTTGTAAAGTCCATTTTCAGTGGTGGATGAAACAGGGTTCTCATACTGGGCAGAAATATTGAATAACGCTTTCCTACATTATTAACTAATTTTCCTCCTAGCAGATAAGCTTACATCCTCTTTAATCTGTATTTTCTTCATCATTATCCCACAGTAATTATTTAAGGCATGTATCTCAGATGAGTAGCAGAGGTGGATGAAATAGTTAATATTTTATTACATATAAATATTATCCTATAGTTCACTCTGAAATATACTATCCCCTTTGTGGAAGAACGGAATTTAACCTACCAGCTGACCCTTAAAACCCATTATCACTAGGCCTGTCAGCAATTTCAGGGACTCACAACAAAACACTTGATTAAACTAATGTTAAAACAGCACTCCAATCGTTTATGTGATTATAAATATCCTAGATAACATTTATACAACATCCATACAAAACTTTAACAAGGACTCAAACCCAAGACCTAAGTATATCATGCTACAATTTTCCTGGTTAATAACTTACAGATCGTAAAAAAATACATCGGAATCAGTTTGCTGTTTCAGAGAGAGATAACCAAATATCTGGCTGGGCCTTCACCGAGACTCACAAAACAAAACCTGATTATATCATGCTAAAACATGCCTGGATAAATATTATACAAAAAAATAAAACCCACATCGCAATCGGTTAAGTGGTTTCAGAGATATATACATATATCCAGCTGACACTTCACCTGGACTCACACTGAAACGCTTTATTATACACTAGTAATTCTAAAACTTGCCTGGATATTGGTCCAGTATAAAAATAAACACCGTACCGCAATCGTTTAAGTGGTTCCAGAGCTCCTAAGTTACAGATTTAAATAAAACCAGCCGTATATTTAACGGAGACTCAGACGCTGACTGTATGTATGCTAGATCCTCTCTAAGTAGTTATCCTAATGAATAGAAATAAATGCACCGTCATCAGTTATGAAGTTCCAGGTATCTTTGGAAACAGATATAAATTTTTTTAAATAGTGCAGAAATTACAATACATTTTTACTTAAAGATATTTGCTTTCCAAACCATAAGAAAGAATAGTTATCATTTAAAGTGTTTTTAAGCTCGTAAACCAAATATAAAATTTGTCATTACTTTTCATGCATTTAAACTTCCCCACTCTGATATTATATACCTATTAATACTTCCAGATGACATAACTAGTATTATGGTTTGGATTTCCAGAATTGAAAAACCCTTCCTTCACCTCTGACAATACATCTTGTGAATGTGGGGAATGCCAGGCCTCCACCGTGGTTCGGATTCCACGTTGAACTGTAGGTCCTCCATTTCATCTCACAATCACCCTACCATTACACATTAGCGTAAGTGCGTATAACCCGAACGGGTAGTAAGACGCGGTGCTAATAATAATAATAATAATAATAATAATAATAATAATAAAACAATGTAATCAACCAAAGAATTTGTCAAAACTTTTTACTAATAACTATATTGTGGCCGTTTTTGAAACATTAAATAAAGTATGGAATCGAACCATGGTACCACAAAGTTAAATAGACAGTCATATTAACTTTGACGAAACAAATAAAAACACTTTTATAACTAAAATTTGTCCTTTGGATAAGATTTTATTACATACTTTTTTTTTTGCCCGGAAATAGTATAAAACATTTTAAATAAGGATTGAGACCCTTAAATTATATTTTTTTTTTAACTCAGCGTCTTAAAAATAAAGTAGAAATCTTTTAGATATAATTCGTTATTTGCACTACATAAGTGGAATATAATAATTAATCATTAATAAATTCATAATTAGCTATTCACATTAATAAAATTCTGAAAAGAGGGAGACCTGCTTTATGTTACCATGTAAAACCAATAAATGTGGTTAGTACTACTGCCAAAATAATGTGTGGCGTGGTTAAATCTTTAACAGCTAAAAAAAAGCCCTTATATTAATGAAACCAAACATAATTAATTAACTAAATATGAAGGGAATAATTGATTTTACTATGGAGGGAACAAAAAAGTAAAATTAATTTAGTAGATCAAACCATTTGGACATCGCAAAAAGACAAACCCCTTCCATATCACTCCTTCTCAACAGTCAATAAATAATTTAAAGACTTAAGGTTTTCTCTAAATCTTGCCTTGGGCGTAGCTAGGAAAAATATTCTGCAGTCATGTGTGGAGGTATAGTATACCGCGCGGGCTGAGCCAATAAGTTGCCACCTTATTATTTCGACGGAGTGTACATTCAGGCGTATGCTTTCTCTATAACTTATCTAATTTTGAGTAAATATTACTTTACAAAATGTATCAACACCTTCAAAACCAACTATGGGATCATAAACACAGGCTTATAAATAATGGTTCTGCTATCGTTAGTCTATTAAATTTCCTGGCAAAGTTTCTTTCATCTTACCTTTCCTAAATAAAGTTGATACATCATTTTTGCTTGCCCAAATAGGGGTTCTTACTTGTAGCATATTTTCACTATTAATGTTTGTAACTTTGATAAATGGCTTTTTCATTTATTTGAGGTTTTAATGTGGACTTTCTGAGCCGACTGTTTATTTCAGGACACGACTTATAAAAATAACCTATATCTAGAATAGACACAATAGCCAACTCCTGGCAATTAATTCATCACTATAAAAGCCCACATTTCATAAATGATAAACTTTTCAACAATGACATGAATTGACCCCTGGACTCTTAGCTGAGTAAACAGGTACTCTACTGAATGAGTTGAGTGGTCGGGCATTTGGATACAAGAAACGAGCTCGGGACCCCTGACTTAGCATGCCCCCACTACGCCATGGCACAGCTAACACCGAGCTATCTGGGATTCATCCAGTTCTGAAGGTCATTCTTCACCCAGAGTTTACGGCAGAGCCTGTGATGGACATGTGGAATACATCAGTAACTAAGAGCAATCAATCAATCCAAAGCTGTATGTGAATCGGGGGCTGGCTTTATATTGACTTTGTACTATAGGCCTATATGATGAGCGAAACTTAAAAGATGAAAATAAATTTGTTTATACTTAACTTTTCGAGCTGTTGATTACCTTCAAATTAATAATATTATTTTAAAATTAATAATTTTGGTATATTATGTAAGATAATTATTATTTTCAAAGTTATATATATTATATAACTAATTTACTTACACCATTAATATTTTATTATCTTCTTCTAGGTCACTAAAAAGACCTTCAAGCTTTCTGCTTTGCAATAAGTTTACTAAAGTACACTTTAAATAATTACGTGCTTTATGGCACTAGGAACCCTATAAAGTTCATTGCCACACTTGAAAAAGTACATCCATCCCTATCTTGAGCTAGTTCTATCCAGTCCACCTCATTACAACTTTTCTTGAGCTACTTCTATTCAGTCCACCTCATAACACCCAATACCTATCTTGAGCTAGTTATATTCAGTCCACCTCATTATATCCTATACCTATCTTGAGCTAGTTCTATCCAGTCCACCTCATTACACCCTATACCTATCTTGAGCTAGTTCTATCCTGTCCACCTTATTACACCATATCTCGATCTTGAGCTAGTTCTATCCAGTCCACCTCATTACATCCTATCCCTATCTTGAGCTAGTTCTATTCAGTCCCCCTCATTATACCCTATCCATATCTTGAGCTACTTATATCCAGTCCCCCTCATCACACTCTATCTCTATCTGGAGCTAGTTATATCCATTCAACCTATAACACCCTATCTCGATCTTGAGCTAGTTCTATCCAGTCCACCTCATTACATCCTATCCATATCTTGAGCTAGTTCTATTCAGTCCCCCTCATTATACCCTATCCATATCTTGAGCTACTTATATCCAGTCC
>CABFOV010000738.1:58694-152948 GCA_902141375.1 Timema poppense
TATCCAGTCCACCTCATTACACTCTATCCCTATATTGAGCTAGTTATATCCAGTCCACCTCATTACACTCTATTCCTATCTTGAGATACTTCTATCCAGTGCACCTCATTACATTCTATCCCTATATTGAGATAGTTATATCCAGTCCACCTCATTACACTCTATCCCTATCATGAGCTAGTTATATCCAGTCCACCTCATTACACTATATCTCTATCTTGAGCTAGTTCTATCCAGTGCACCTCATTACACTCTATCCCTATCTTGAGCTAGTTCTATCCAGTGCACCTCATTACACTCTATCCCTATATTGAGCTAGTTCTATCCATTCCATCTTATTATATGCTATCCCTAACTTAAGCTAGTTTTATTCAGTCCTACTCATTACACCCTAACCCTATTTTGAGCTAGCTCTATCCACTTTACCTCCACACAAATGTGGGTACAATTCCTATAATTTTAACCTTCCCAATCCCTAAAAATATGTATTTAATTAGTACATGAGCGTATTACCTGAACGGGTAGCAAGACGCGGTGCTAAAATGATTTATTTGTACCTACGAGCTGTTTTCATTCAAATGAGCTTTATAGTTTCAGAGCTTAAGCTTGGTTTTCATGACGATAGTAAATTGTGATAGTTGCTATCACGATACTCTCATCGTATAAACACATTAACTATCACTCTCTCAATGTCATGATAGTACTATCGCAAGATCGAACTCGCCAGACTTTGGCGATAGTGATAGTAGTGCCATCGTGAGAGTTATTTCAACTATAACCTCAACTATCACCGTGAAAACGTTTAACAATTAACTCTCATGATAGTGGAGACAATTTTGAATTTTTGATTTGAAGAAGCTCTGATATTTTGTGGCTTTAACTCATTGGTTTATCTATTTATTTTGTTTGTCTGCATTTTTCATTGTTTGAACATAGTATACAATAACCTGCAGTTTGTTTGCGTTTGACTTGATGGCCTTCCTATTGCAAGCTCGTTGAGTAGGAGATCTTGATGCACCAAGTGTACCTCTCCTTGCTAACCTCTTACTGATCCATATTTGTTTCTTTATAGGTCGTCTACTAATATTATTTTCCACTAGTTGTACAACCTCAGCAATGGCCTGCACAACTGCTGCCATTTTGTAGCCAGCTATCTCACTTCACAGTAATTTGTAACTTACCGTGAAAACCGCTAACTAACGTGATAGCTACTATCATATACTCTCGTGAGAGCTACTATCGTGATAGTACTATCATTGTGAAAACAAGCCTTAGTCTAAGAACCAACTCTTATATACAGCTCTCCTATACGACTCTTCTATACAACTCTCCTATATACCCGCCTCGGTGGCGTAGTTGGCTAACGCGCTAGTCGTGTTGAGCTCGACTGCCGAGGACGGGGAGATTGAGGTTCGAATCTCGGTCGCGTGAACTGGGCGTGGTTTTTCCTACATGTTTTTCCACTCTCCCTCCACGCAAATGCGGGTTCACTTCCTCTAATTCAATCTTCCCAATTCCTAATCCATTAGCGTAATTAGTAATTAGAGCGTATAACCCGAACGGGTAGAAAGACTCGGTGTTAAATAATAATAAATAACTCTCCTACACAACTCTCTCATACAGCTCTCCTATACAGCTCTCCTATACAGCTCTCCTACACAGCTCTCCCTTACAACTCTCCTATAAACTCTCCTATAACACTCTCTTACATAGATAAATAATACAACCAGCCATTATATACAATTATAGTGCGTGAAGAAATGTTGTCAAGGAGACCTAAAATTACTTCACTAAGTCACACAAAATATGGTTCTGCGAACAATAGCTGGAGTCAAGGGAAGGATCATAAAACTGGAATTACATACACACCATGACCAACTGAAGACAACTACAAGAAACTGTTCAAAGACTGGAACAAACGCTTTTACGGCAAGACGGAACAGAGCACGAACAGCATGAGCTCTGGGACAAGACGACCTGCCGAGAAAACATACTACAAACTAATGACCCCGACTGTCATGTGCTTGGATAATAACAATCATTAAGAAAAAATACAGAATCACCACAAAAAATAATACTCGAAACAATTATATATAACCTGTATAATATGATATATAAATATACGTCATATATATGTGATATATATATATATATATATATATATATTCACATAATCTATATATATAAAAAGACAAGTCCTATCTCACCGACTGACTCAACGCCCAGCCCAAACCCTTGGACCTAGAAAGCTGAAATTTTGCACAGAAGTTACCTTTATGATGTAGACAAGGAATAAGGCCATATTTATAAAAATTCCCACGGGATAGGGAATAAAGAGGATTTATATAATTACTATACCATAGTGGGGAACGGGCAGCGTGGGGGTGGGGGAGTTATATAATTACTATACCACAGTGGGTCACGGGCAGCGTGGGGGTGGGGGGTTATATAATTATTATACCACAGTGGGTCACGGGCAGCGTGGGGGTGGGGGGTTATATAATTATTATACCACAGTGGGTCACGGGCAGCGTGGGGGTGGGGGGTTATATAATTATTATACCACAGTGGGTCACGGGCAACGCCATCCGGGACTGGTAGTATAGTTATATATATATATATTAAGGTATGTATCTCTTTATAGGTTATATATATATATATATATATATATTATATAACTTATTGTTTTATGTATAAAATAAAATGTATAAGTTATATATAGACATATATTATTATTAGTATTATTATTAGCACCACGTCTTACTACCCATTTGGGCCATACGCACGATATACAATATATATATATATATATATATAAGTTATGTATATATAACAGTTAAATATAAACTACGAATAACAATAAAATATATATTTAATTATGTATAACAATAACTTATATATAATTATGTATGACAATAATATATAAATATATTTAAGTTATTGTTTATATATATACATATATATATCCATATATATAAGTTATTGTTATATATAAAATATAACATTAACTTATATATAAGTTTTGTTATAAAGATAAGTTATTGTTATACATAAAGTTAACTTATGTATAATTGTAATTCCTAAAAGTAAAAAAGCATAAAAATGGGAAACCTAATTGAAATATTTATAGAAGAATAAAAATTCCCATTGACAAATAAACACGGCAGTCAGAAACCATAACAGTCAGTGCCCCTCGACCCACCACCCAGCAACATTCTAGGAAAATATCCTTTCTACCCTCCGACCAACATTCATACATTTACAAACACCCTAGTCACCTCCGGACGCCATTGGGAGAGCCGACTAAACTTTCTACCAGTCAGAGGATAATACTGGTTCCGGGATCGACCCCAGATGGACAATGTAGAGACTATCACCCACAACCTAATTCATAAGAAGAATATATTCTATTACAACCTCCCCAACTCGAACTTTGACCGGTGAGTAGCATTCTTAGATACCTCACAAACAATAATCATATTCTCACCTGCCCAAATACTGAGAAAGAAAAAAAAACTGTATCCAATCATCCAAATTCACAGAATTTCACTAATCACAGGATCACTAACTAATATTTGTGCATTTCATTACAGCCTCATTTCATTGGCTTCATTTGACAGGAAAACAATTTCATATGATGAGAATTAGGGCTGAGAATGTAAATTGTCCCTCAAACAACAAACTCATACTAATTACTCCATACCAGCTTGGCATATATGTATAGTTGGCGAGAGAGTAGGTCAACAGCGTGAAGGCAGGCATAACTAAGCATCCCTGGTCCAACTATCCATGTTGGGGTGAGGGGCATTTCCTAGCAAACAGTCATGATTGTATGAACCTAAACGTTCTATAACGTATATATTTATTGTACTTAATAAACCGAGAAATAAAATACTAACTATTTTACTATTTACCCCCTCCCCAACGGAGTTATTCTGTGCATAACATTTACTATCATCACAATTTACTAAAGTCAGATAAGCTACAACAAAGTTAATATGAGTTTAAAAAAACACTACAGTACTCTAAAAAAACGATTAAATATAAATTTTAGCTTGAACATAGTGTAATTGCTAGTTTATTCATATTAGAAACAACAATTTATATTTTCGACCAATTTGCGTTTTCAGACGCTTTTTATCACCCGAAATACAAAGTTATTTTTATGTTTTTTACATAAAAATAACGAAGATGTATTCTATCTTCACACCCTACTTATAAAAGCTCTCAATCGGGCTGTATATAATTCAAGTGAGCGCGTGTCCCGTTTTTCCCTATGCTTCCCATGTTAAACCGGCTAGCGGTTGCCATGCTACGCCACACAGCGACCCGAGCCCTTTCTCCGTGGGAGGGGCGTGGCTGGCTTCACTTTCTAGCAGCGCTGCAGCAAAGGGATGCCCTCTATGGGTATGTAATAGCTCCATAGTCGGGCCCATTTGAAGATTTCGAAATAATTTTGTGAAGCGGGCTGCATCTTAACTTGACGAACCCAAGCAGTCTAAGCACTAACCCACTACCAATTTACTAATCATAAAGAGGGAGAAGAAAATTATAAGTTCGCACCCTCAAGGCCTCTTGTTTATCTACTGATTACACTTACCCTCTTCCTCTGACGAGTTTAAACACTCACTATACTATTTTTGCCTTGAAAACATTTACTTAATTTTAAAAAATATATTCTCCTTGTTTCTTATTTTAGATAACCTAATGCAAACATTGACTGTAATCTAAATCCTTCCAGGAAAACTCCTACAGGCCATTTTTGGGATTAGCCAAATAGCCTAGTTTCTAGATGATTTATGAAATATAAGTTTACAAAAATAATACTTCAAGTGAAAAAATTAATAATTTTGTGACACTGTAGGGCTATTTTTAAAAATATTAAAAAATTTATGGTTTTAATTTCAACGGTACCGTATATTTTTAAAATTTTCTGTATAAAACGTACAGTACATTCATTAAAATGGGAAATCCTTTCTTGACCTACCATGACGTAACAGGTATGCAACTCCGACTGGGAGACGTTACATTTACTAATTATTATTATTATTTTTTAAAACTAGCTATAAATGTTTTAAGTATTAAATAGTTTTTTTTCTGTTTAATGTGTTTATTAATGAATCTAACTATCCTCATTACTTTTTAAATAAGTCAGTTACTTTTATATTACATTGTTTGGTGTATGTATTTACTCTTGTTTCCATAAACACAACCTTGAAAATTTAATGTGCTATTTCAGTAAAGTTTGTTCGACAATGTATACTCCAATATTCTAAAAAGCACTCACTATTCACACGGTGATACAGAAAGCCTGTGGTGCCCCGGACATGTTTTAATATTTCGTGGTTGCCTTCTCTATTGTGATAATTATTTGTCAAAATTGTGATTGCAATTCAAAACCGAGCTAATTATATAAATAACAATGTGTTCCCTCCTGCCGTCATGTACAGCTTTATTAGAATGTAACAAAGCGTAATGGTAGAATTGTTATGTGGATATTGAATGGAAGTGTACCATTAAATAGTAAATTACAAATCCTTTGTGTATTTCCTCTACAAGTAACAACTACGGGGAAGTCGATGACAGAGGAACTTACACAATAGCTCAAGTCAAGCTTTAACACGAAACATCAGTAATTAAAATTATTGTTTTAGTTAACATGAAATGACAACATAGGATAATAGTTAGTAAAAAATAAATTTGATTTACCTGTCCGATCAGGGCTAGATTTTGGTGCTTGTAGGCCTTAGGAACTTTTATTTTTCAAAATGCCATAAATGGAGTAAGTGTTTATTTAATATTAATATTTTGACTATGATTCATATAAATTAAAATTACTCAAGTTTCCCCGGCATTTTATTTGTTTCTAAACAATGAAGAGAGCGTAGCGTGTATTTCTTGGTTCAAAACTTCTGGACACGTATATAGTTAGTAAATAATGAATAAGGGTGTCACTTATGAATGCCTTCTAAATAAAGACTGATGATATACATTTTCATATTTTGTTCTTATAATTTACTCTGTTGACTGAGATTGACCTAACCTAAACGTTGTATGGCTACACGTGAAAAAATAAAATATTTATTGTCGGTTCGACTGAAATGTTTCCTCTTGTTATCTACGTAAATGCAGCCATACTTCTTCTTAACTTCTACCTTCCTCATCAATATCACATTAGCATAATCAATGTTTAAGTATATCCAAAAGGAGTACTAAGAAGTAGTATTGTTTTTAAATATCATAATTTATAAACCATGCACTTGAAAGCATATAATAGATTCATTCTGTTACTGAGCTAAATTTGTTACGTATATAATTTGAAGAGGCCATTGCCTCTAAATGAAATGACGAGAAAACGGCTTAGCCAATTTCAACAAACAACATTCATTTTAAAGTTTAGGGGCCCAGAATATTGGCAACAATAGTATTTTCCAAAGAAAACCTCAATTTTCCTATTGAATTTCTAGTTGTTCTGTTGTGGACCAAGTGCCTGTGCTCTGTGATATGCAGCTCTTCTTTTCTACTTTGTGCTCTGCAGCTCTTCTTTTCTACTTTGTGCTCAGCAGCTCTTCTTTTCTACTTTGTGCTCTGCAGCTCTTCTTTTCTACTTTGTGCTCTGCAGCTCTTCTTTTCTACTTTGTGCTACTGCAGCTCTTCTTTTCTACTTTGTGCCCTGCAGCTCTTCTTTTCTGTTTTGTGCTCTGCAGCTCTTCTTTTCTACTTTGTGCTCTGCAGCTCTTCTTTTTTTGTGCTCTGCAGCTCTTCTTTTCTACTTTGTGCTGTGCAGCTCATCTTTTCTGTCTTGTGTGCAGTATTTTGTATTTTTCAGCTTTATGCGAAACAGATAATTTTACTTTATCTCGACACCTTGCAGAGATAAGAATTATAATCTTTAAGAATAAATTAATAGTCCATTCATGTTAGGAAGGAATGAAGCTCTTTATTCTTACAAAAACCCCACTACAGAGTAGAATTCTGACAGGAAAAGAGGCCTTTCAGTTTATCTCTCCTACCATGCTCAGGATATACAGTATATAGTATATTAAATCTTTATAAGGTAAAGATAATCTAATACTTATATATATGCATATAAAGGCCTATATATATTTACAATATATACATATATACACAGTATTTACTAACTTTACTTGATCAAGAGCATGGCAAATATAGATATAGGCCCCATTGAGCTTAATAAAGCTAACACAGAATAACCTTACATACATACTGTATATACGTACAGTACTAAGTAAACTCTTCTAAGGCCTCCCACAATCCATATTAGCTATTGTATCCATAGAGAAAATTCTAGATTTGTTGAATTCGACATCTATCACAAAAGAAGAGCCAAGCTCAGTAAGTTATTAAAAGAACTCCCTTATCATTAATCTACTCAAAACAATCATGCTATACCCCAAATATTTAAACGTACACTATTCTGATCTTTTTTTGTTTCTGTTATTTTTATTGTTTTTTATTTTGTGAGTTTTATCAATGCTTATTGAATGATTATGTTTTAATACTACTCTTGATTAATGAAATTTATTATTATTATTAGTAACTATATATCTGTATACTCGTATATAGTTACTTAGCTATGATTGTTGAATTTATTATACTAAGTAATTTTGTTCACATGTCAGGTACTTGTTTACTTTTCAACGTCTTGTGACTGTTTTCCAGAACTATATTAAAGGGAATTAAAGTTAAAATTTAAATCTAAATCGAATATCTACCAAAAGTGATAGAAGATCACATCGCTAATTGAAATTAATTTTATTGAATAAAGACTAACTTGAATTAGTAATTAAATACACCGTATGCTTCTCCAACAGGAGTCGCGAGGGTGACCTCTGCAAATCCACTGTCTAAAAAACTTGTGACGAAGCTCTAACGTTGGCTTTAGGTTTCACCTCGCCTATAAAATATAGTGTTCACTTCACAATACAGACCGGAAGGGTTGAATGAATATACCAGGATTAAAATATATCACCCTAGAAACTTAAACTCTAAGCATGTAGTTAAGTTAAATAGTTAATATAGGTAACATTTTAAGGCAAGAAAGTAATATTAACTAATAACATCACATTTAAAAAAATAAACTGCTATTGATGCTATAATAACAAATGTATTAACATTTTTGTTTTAATTTTTAATGATGTTAAAGAGTGCTCTGTAAAATCAATCGTAGCATTAACTTATTTATTAATACACATTTTTACTTGGATAGAAAAGTAAAATTTTGATTGGATGTAAATTTATATAGCATATTTTGCTTACTTTTGAATAGCTTGTGGGTTGCCCTAGATTTTATTTTGTTTTTTATTTTAACCTTTTTTGTTTACTAAGTATTTAAAATGTGAAAACTAATTATTTTCATACCGTTTTTAAAATAAAAAAGATAATTTGAATTGATTTGGATAATCTTGGTATCAGCTCATATACAATGGTATTTTAAATTCTATTCAAATAATTTAATAATAATTTAGTTGACCTAATTAATGTAAAAGCTATTTAGTGACAGATAAGGCAATGTGTTTTTAAAATGAATTTGTTTTGCAAACATTTTCCTCTACTGGATTTTATATTCCATCTGCTAGGTGTTTTGGCTTCTACAATGAACTTTAGATTAGCATCCATCCCATTTGTTCCAATGTAAATATTAAGATTTAAATAATATATATTTTTGTCTTTATCATATTCACATTTATTTAACACTCTCAACTCTACATTTTTTTACTATTATCTAATAGTCTTCCTCAATTTATTCACTCGTGTGGCTTCTGGAAGATGGTGCTAGCACCAAAAAAAGGTTTATTCTATTTGTAGTGAATGGAAGAAAGTTTTGACACATTTAATAACACCATATACTTATTATTTTAATCATTAAATGCGGCAAACTGAACTTTAAATAACAAAATAAATTTGACAATTTTTTTCATACTCTTGTATTATTCGTTTTGTAAAAAACAATTTTCTTACGACCACCGTTATTAAGAGTGGAAATGCCTAGCAAGTGCCAAAAGTCGAATTTTTCAAAAGACACAGAACAACTGATTATTTAGGTACATTACAATATCTCATCAAAGAAAATTTAGCAGAACTTACCTTAGGCTAGAAGGATTGTATTGCGTAAGTTGCCATTATTTCATTTAATACCCTGTTTTAATTAATAAGATATAAATTTAGAAATTTCCAAATGCCAATGATGACTGCCCTGAAAAATGTTCTAAGTTCCAAGGTATGATTAGAAAAAATGGCCTTAGTGACACATAAGAAATTAATACAACACACTCATCTTAGTGAATACCTAAATTTTATTGAATTTAAGTAAATGATAGTTAATCATAAAACAAAGTTTTAAATTATATAAAAGACAATTAGCATAAAACTACTTTAAATCACAAAATTACTATTTAAAAATAGTTACACAGAAAATATACCATAAATTTAGCCAACTTTTCTCAACAGAAAATCAAACTAAAAAATCGAACAAAATATTAGAGAGTTTCTTTTTGAAAATATACATATTCAATTTTAAATTTAATTGTCACTTTCCATGTCACCATTAATCAAGCTACTGTGATATTACTTAGCAACTAAATTCAAAAATGGTAGAATCTGATATACATCTGGAATGGGTCGATGTTCGAATGGAATGTTTTTAATATCAGATATAGTTGTTTGTGCCTGTTTTAAGAACATTACAAGTTTGTCATTATTTAAAATTAAGGCCATTTTTATTGTAAACTACCATTGATGGATTATAGTCATAAATATTATAAACATACATTTGATATGAATTTTTTTTTAGTACTAATCGCACCAGCAGTAGCCAACATGATATCAAAGAAATTAGTAGCACACATCGTAACAGGGGCTTTAATTGGCTATTACGTTGCACAGGTCTTTTGGAGTGATAACTTTTTATTTTCTTTTTTTCTATGTGACAAAAGTCACGATAGCCAACCAACCACACCATATGAAACGCATGGTTCTGTTTTTATTTTGGCCTGCCAGTTGTCTCCAATCAAAGTAAGAGGGGTATTTTTGTATGATTAAGATGGCCTTCAGCAAACAGGAAACTATTTTATTGCTGGCCTGGTCTCTTTGCCAAATACAAAAGAAAGCTCAATCGGTATTTCCTGCATGCACTCCAAATATATAACAACTAAGCTGCCTGCTGTAATACATATTAATATGAGCCAGAGTTGGTAGATGTATTACTTGTTGCAAGTCAATAGTTAATACAACGTTAGGCTGAATACAGCTTATTCAAGATGGTGATGTACTTACTGTAGAACGTTTATGAAAACCAGAACTACTGGATAGAGAGCAACTGCCATCTAGAGGACTCTATGAGAACTAAGCTTTTAGTTAATTGGAACTTAAACGTTACTACTGAATTGGCCTTGGCATATAGAACATTTTTAAGGTAAAAACAAAATTCAGAAAAAAAAACCTCGAATACACTGTTGTATTTGCTTCTCGAAACTTGACATGACTTTGCTCAATTTACCTTGTTAAATTTATTCAACTTCAACCACAATTCTTTTTTTTAAGTTCCAGAGTTGTTTTTGGGTGAGTTGTCTAAAGAATTGTAGTGGAGTTTGAAGCAATTCACTAACATACATTTAGCAAAGTAATTCAAAGTTGGAAGGAGCACGTTCAACAATGCATTGCATATAATTTTGACCATCATTTAGACATTGTTTTAAAAAAATTTGA
Source organism: Timema poppense (assembly GCA_902141375.1). Lineage (NCBI taxonomy): Eukaryota > Metazoa > Arthropoda > Insecta > Phasmatodea > Timematidae > Timema > Timema poppense. Next base: position 69,423 of record CABFOV010000738.1, read on the forward strand.
ATAATTAAAATTTGTGTATACAATTGTCAAACTTTTGCTATGGCTCTAATTAATTAAAATACTAAATATATAATATTATTAAATATCTCAACACTTTCTGCCCTACCCTGTACAGGTAGACAACTCTGAACTCTACAAATACTTTAAGGAACGAGAAACCAAAACCAGCTAAGGTGATGATTTCCATTTATTTTATTTTTCACATAATTAATGATAAATAATCATTCATGTATTAACTACTTTCATTCTAATATATAAACTGTAATAATTCTGACTTGTTCTTGGTTTATCATATACCTCGTTTATTGTAATTCCTCATTTTAAATACAATTTTAATAAGATATTTTAAACTGTTTATTTTTATACAAATAATTTAGTTTAATAATTTGTTCGTCAGTCGGAAAAAGTAAAAATTCTGCTATTAATGTGTAGATCCGGTGGTGTAATCTCTGTATTGGCACTAAAACCACAAGATCAAAGGCGCATTAAAGAGTTAGGAAAATCTACACTAGACTTATTCTGGGTAAAAAGATAATACAGTAAAAAAACCTTAAAAAAGGACATAATAAAAATATTTCATCCTATTTATAGAGATGGTCTGCATTGAAAAATTGCTTTCGAGTAAATTTTTAATTGACTCTTTTTAACCTCTTTTTCTCAATAATCTGTTTTCTACAAGTTTATGTGCACTTATCTTGTATCTTTAAAAAAATCTATTATTAAATATTAGGATAACATTTTCGGTCTTATTTATGTTAAAAACCCAATATACATAATCGTTTTATTTCTGTACGTTAACAAAATAATTAAAAAAATATAATGTCTATATAAAAACATTTTTAGATCAAAAATCATGAATCAATCATTCAAAATATAAGCGAAATTTTAGGCGATTTTTAAATCTCACTAGTGCTACGTTTTATGCTGCGCATGCGCACAACGGACAGTTCACCCTCCTCTTCCAATCTAATCACAACTAATCAGTGTGGCTGTGAAACGTGAACTATCTTGAAGAACGTGAGCTTAGGTTTCTTTGAGATATTTTGTGTTGTTGGATTATAGTTCCAGAAAATGGTTGAATTCACCGGAAATTAACCTCCAAAGGCATATATCATACACCCACAGCCGTTTAGTTTCCTCGTCATTATCACTGCTGCTGCTAACAACTCTTTATCCTCCTCGCTCTGACTTCCAGAATAATCGAAACACTTTAGATTATCCCTGATACACTTCGAATTACAAAAATACTCTTCCAAACCTTTCAAATATAGCGTAGCTTTATGTGTGGATGGCTCCTAGAGCCACCGGTCCTATGTCAATTGTGGCATGTAAAAGAACTCTGGAATGTATGTGAGAAGAGCTTTCCCGGGTAAATTGGTAGGCGTTTCGCTATCGCTCATAGAAAATCTCGTGTGCTGATAGATACAGTCGGTTCAGAAAGAGCACGTTAAATACCTCTAATAAATGTCAAGATGAAAAATATTATAGTCAATTCATACGGTCGTCTTTACAAACAAAAATTCTTGTTTATAATTTGCTGTTGAGTAGAGACTCGTTTTTCAATTAACCTAAATCTATAGACTCACTAGTCTTACTACCCGCCTGTGTACACACTTGGGATAGGAATGATTTAGCTGGAATCTAAAAGGAAGACACTCAATAAATATAAATTGTTCATTTAAGTGAACCTTACCAACTATTTTTAATTGGTTTTCACAAGCTTACGAGGCTTTAAGAAACTATTTGAATAACTTTTCTTAGTGAAAACAAAATATTTTAAAAACTAATTTATTTTTATTTCTTTATCTACATTTAGTGCGTTATTAAAGTTTATTACAGACTACCTGTATATTTTTAACATGCTAAAATTACTTTCATTCGACTCTGTTTTGAAAATATGTAAATTAACGTATAAAAGTTGGAAACAAAAGATGAGAGTTCTTTTTGTTTATGTCCTCTGGCGGCCGTTTATTCAACTTGACTCAAAAAGGCAAGCAAAAGAGGAAATGGAATCAACGCCCATAACGTTCTTTAAGCTGGCCATTACGGCAATTTTATCTTGGAGTTTGTAAACTTTAAGGTGGGTATGTAGGAAGCACAAAATAGGGCCGCCCCAAGGGGCAAGTGGGGTGGTCAACTGCCCGGGGCACCGGGATCTAGGAGGCGCCACGCCATCGATGTCGTCTTATAAACTACTAATATTAATCTTTTAAAGAAATTCATACATTGCTCAGATATATTTGATACCAGTATTTGCTCATGGTTTCGCTCATATCTTTGAAACTAAAAATTAATTATAAAACCTCTTTATTCCCTATCCCGTGGAACTTAAAAAATCCGGCCATTTTCCTTGTCAACATAATAAAGGGAACCTCTGTGCAAAATTTCAGCTTTCTAGCTCCAAGGGTTTGGGATGGGCGTTGATGAGTCAGTCAGTGAGTCAGGACTTTTCTTTATATATTTATATTTATTGATTGTACTGATTTTCTTTTCCCTTTATCACGATTTGTGTCCCTGTTAGAACCAGTTGGCATGAATATAATAAATTCGTCCATATTGTAATGAGCTACTTTCAAGGACGTTAAAGAGGAGGTTGTGCTTAAATCAAAGTTCGCCCGGTCTCAAAATAATGCTCGAGGCGGTCCTACTGGCATGAGCATTGTGGTATTCAATTACAGGAAACCCTTGACAGCTATTCAACCATTGTTGAGGAAACCACCTGTAGAAAATCAAATTCTATGGTTGTACTGAAGAAATATTTGATATAAAATCTGCAAAAACACTGCCATTTAATCACGTTCTCTGCATCCCCAGTTTAAGATAAAACTATTTATATGTAAGCGTATTACTATTAATAAATTACGGTAACAGAATACAAGTTGTGAATTTTAAACTCAATTACAATTATCTGATAAGTCACCTAAAATTTTGAAAAATTAAATGCCCTAAACTCAGTTTCGAAAATGTAGTATGAACTCTTATTTCAAAAAGAGCAATTAATACAATACTTTCTAATTTAAAAATGGGCATATTTTCTTAAGGGACTTCAAACATTATCTTATAAAAATATTTTATAAATTGTCATGTATACAATTTCTCAAGGGGTGTCAGCCTTTATTTGTGTGCCTCCTTTGAAAGAATCAACACAACTCTAGGATGTGTAGTCTATATCGATGCTTTAAGCTACGTTTACTGACAAATCTTGGAAAATATTCGTAAATTCTAGGCTGTGAAGAGAATTGTATAATCATTTGATTACCTTTCTTTGAAAATGGTTGTATTTAGAAATGTACACATACCTTATTAACCTTGCTAAGAGGCCGGTAAACACTTGTCCTGCCATCAAAACCAAATATTATAAAATATATTATTGTGACAAATAATTCATTGTATTTAGACCTATGATTGATTTTCATCAAGAAAAAGGAGTTTGTAATATCTAGGTAAGTATAACTGCAGAACTTTGATTAATTGATATGAGTAATAATTTATGAAAGGAGCATTTCAAGATTTAAAGCCTTACAATACATATATTAATTTTACTAACTTCACTAAAATGATCACTATAACTTGGTGTTCACCACATAACTCAGAACTATTTTTACTTCGTTTGATTTGAATTATAGTTTTTATTTAACAATTTATTACTAGAACTCCATATTTAAAAAATATGCATCTTGTTACGCTAATAAAATTCACTTGAATGTAAATATTAATATTGAGAAAAGAAGATAATCCTTAACTAAATTATGCCTTTCCTCTTATTTCATTTATTTAAAACAAATATTTTGTTAGTATTGTTATCTTAGTAATGTTATTTTATAACCAAACATTCAAACATTAAAGTAGTAGTGGTATACTGCCACTCTTAGGAATTACACGAACTTCTTGGGATTATTCGCAACTGTCAACGGTCTTCCTTTACAACGTTGCCACGATCGTTCTGAAAGTGAAGAGAGGAAATCAATTTCTTCCCAAACTATCAGCAGGGTGTACTGTGCGGGCTTTTATCCGTAAATGTCTGATATCCTCCCTCTTTTCACGCAGGTGTTGGTACATTTCCTAAAATATTTATCCTATACACACTTAAGCCATTAAAAATGTTGTTGTAACAAGTATAATCCACGCTGCTGGTCGAGTGGTCAAAGTATTTGACTAGCATCAGCACTTGGGCCCGGCCGGGTGAAATTTAGGTGTTTTTTTTTATCATCCTCACTTCTTTTCAATTCGATTTAAATTCTTCTTTACAATCTTACACATCCCTAACCAATTATATAAGAGTCTCTAATATCCCTTGTGCTGGTCTTACCAATAGAAAATCCAAAGCAAACCGTGAATTTAACTCCTGTAGGCCTATAAGAAATAGATTTTATAGTGAACACAGAATGTTTGACTGTAAGCCATACAATTTATCTAAACTCTAAAATTATCAAGTTCATAAATTACAAGATTATTGTGATTATTGCGGAGTGACCATCTTTACTTAATTTATTGATTAGAGCAAGGGTTTTCAGCCTTTTCGTATTTATTTAGCACCACGCCTTACTACCCGTCCGGGTTATACGCTTAAGTACTAATTACACTAATGGGTTAGGAATTGGGAAGGTTGAATATAGAAAAAGTGAACCCGCATTGCCATGGAAAGAGAATGGAGAACCATTTAGGAAAAGCCACCCCCTGTTCACGCAAGTGAAATTCAAACCTCAATATCCCCGTCCTCAGCAGTCTAGCTTAACACGAAACTAGCGCGTTAGCTAACTACGCCACAGAGATGGGTCCCCTTTTAATAGTGTTGTGCTGAAGTAATACAGCATAGTCGCTCAGCGTGGCAACCAACCATAGCCCATCCAAATAGTGTATATATTTAAACTAGTTAACGGTGACCTGGCGGTCTAGGGGTAAGGTGTCAGACTTCTGTGCTGGCGGCCGGGGTTCAATCCTCGGTCCCGGCAAAGATTTATCTGATTATCAAACCCTTCCTTCACCTCTGACAAGACATCTTGTTAATGTGAGGAATGCCAGGCCTCCACCGTGGTTCGGATTCCATGTTTAACTGTAGGTCCTTCATTTCATCTCACAATCACCCTACCATTACACATTAGCGTAAGAGCGTATAACCCGAACGGGTAGTAAGCCGCGGTGCTAATAATAATAATAATAATAATAATAATAAACTAGTTAACAATACAACTAATAAAATAAACTTAAATTGATCTTATAAAATTGAAATATAACAACATATTTCTAAATATAATTATTACAGCAAAACACATATTGTTTCTTTAGTATTTTAATATAAATCAAACATATCAAAATAGATACATAAGCTATAAATGTGTTTTGAAAAATTTAAATACTGAAAACATTATTTTAAAATTGTGAAACAAAACAATAAAATCATTGAAAGATAAAACACGTTGTTATTAAAATTATAACTCACATCAATGATTTTAATTAAAAAATAAAACTGTTGGAAGATTTTTTTTTTTCAGTTCGCTCAGCGTACCATTGAAAATATTTCCCCATGGCACTCTTGCCGTAGGTTCCAGACCTCTGGGCTAGATAAACACATTTCTAAAATTAGGTCACTTACACCGATTTTCAATTCTGAGAAAATTGGATGGTTACTATTGGGAGGAAGTGTTGTCATTCTCTTTTTATCACTCGGTAATTATTGCCTCTATATAAGAGTATTTTTGTAACGCTGGTTAATCGCTAATCCCAGTAGCGCCTTCTTACACTTACAGTCCACGCACGCCCACACACTACCTTCCAATATAACTAAAAGCGAGGAGATTTTGCAGCAATTTATCGAGAGAGAGATCACGAAGATAACTATTTTATCCTTAAAACCAGCTAAGGTGATATTCAATATTGTGTACACGGTACACTATGTATTACTACAATAATGAACATTATACATTTAGCCACATTAAGGAAATACGTATGAACAAGGATAGCTTAGAATTTAGAGGAATTATTACAGTATATTATGTGTGAAGGAAAATAAGGAAGGAAGTAAAAACTACTCTCAATACACACGGCCGGAATTTAAATGAGACCGACATTAAATCCACGTGTACACCTACAGGTGCAGGTGGAGGCTAGTTCCAATCCAAGCAGTCCATATAATGACCATATTAGTGAAATTATTGATAAAATGAAGGGGGAACTTCAAAGATTTACCTTAAATATTGGGGAAATTGTTATATATGGAACTATATTTTAAGGTGACCTGGCGGTCTAGGGGTTAGGTGTCAGACTTCTGTGCTGGCGGCCGGGGTTCAATCCTCCGTCCCGGCACAGATTTATCTGATTACCAAACCCTTCCTTCACTACCATTACACATTAGCGTAAGTGCGTATAGCCCGAACGGGTAGTAAGACGCGGTGCTAATAATAATAATAATAATAACTATATTTAAATATAATTATTGAAACATAAATTCTGTTTTTCTCACCCAAATAACAGTGATTATGGAGTACCTTTGGAAAATTCTGTCAAAGATAAACATGATTCGTGTAGCATGAGCATCGGATTATATATATTACCTATTACGTGTAATATATATATTACCTATTACGTGTAATATATATATTACCTATTACGTGTATCATATATATATATATATATATATATTACCTATTACGTGTATCATATATATATATATATATATATATATATACATATACTTGAATGAACATGTATATATACAATTAAAAACATATATAGGCCTATAACTTGTTTTTAAGCATGTCTACGATAGGTTGATTATAACATTATAACATATCCTAATGAAACTTTCAATCGGTATTAAGAATCAAATAGCCGAAGCTATTATTGTGCTATTAGAGAGAAATTCTCCATCTAGATATCATATTTTGAAAATTTAAAAATGACACCTTGTAACGGAAATCGAACCCAGTACCTTTGGCTTAATACGCTAATCTTGTACAATTATAATAATAATTGTACAAGTGGCAGTAATAAGCCAACTACCGAGTCGAAGATGGCTGCGTTATCTGATAGCCTGTGAATAAAGACAATTTCCACTCATCCATCATAAACTCTTTCTTAAAATATGAGAGAAGAATGACCCTGGCCATAGTACGATTCCTGGATAGCTCAGTGGTAGAGCATTGGCGTACTAAGACAAAGTTCGCGTGTTCGATTCCTATGGCAAGGTATCCTTTTTCAATCTTCAATTTGTATAAGTCATTAACGAGCTAATTTTACCTGGATGACAGCTCGAAATGTTACTAGAAGTAATCCCTAATACATCACTATGCCAACAGCTGACATCTATCACTTTGGATGACTGTAATGAAAACAAATGGTAATATATTATATTTAAAACAAAACTGTGATCTCTTACACGTGTTGGCAGCCCAAAACCTAAACATATGATTTTCGAACTGTCATCCAGGTAAAAACCTATCGTGAACGGAATATAGTTTTGCATTATTGGGGTAGCTTCTAAAGAATGTATGTTTCTGTTAGTTAAAGTTATTAAAGTGATGCTGAACTAAATTAGTTCCATTTTTATTAAGGAAACTAAAAATATATGTTTACAATTTTTTTTTTATTAATGTAAGTTGTTTTGGTAATAGTTTTTTTTTCTAATTTGATCCTTTATATTCTTTGGAACTTAAATATGTTGAGATGCTTAGCCCGTAAAAATGCACGTACAGTGATATTTGGTCATAGCTATAAATAGTTCAGCAAGATAAACACCATTCCCACCTCAAGAAAAAATGCACTACCTCACTAAGAATATCCCAAGCGTCTCTATGGTGTGACCTACTTAGACGACTTCTCCTGTTCTAGAGTGAGCTCCAAAGGGAGATCGCCTGAGCCCCCCTGCCCTTTGAAAAGCTGGGCATCACTAATAACAAAGTAAAGTCACAACCAAGACCATATAAACTGCTAACGTACCAAGGATTCCAAGTCAATTACAATCTCCAGGAACTGACCCCAATAACAGCAGTGAAGGACAAAGCAGGCTATACCTAGAGGTTCCTATCACACGTTACATTTAAAGAACGAAAGAGAGTTGTTGGTGATACTAGCTTGTTAGGTTTCAATCTCCAATGGACGGGAAAAACGGGTCTACCGGGGGAAATGGCGGATACGCTGCAGCACTGCTTCAACTTTATGAGTGGACCTCATGCAGCTGAGGATCATCTTCAACTGTACTCAGACATAACTCCTACTTCCTTAACCAGAATTGACCCTGCCAAGAAGGAGTGTTAGGTTCAAAAACTTAGATTAAAGAGGAAAAGATGGCTGTGACGATACAAGCCTTTCTATGGGCACGGAACGAGTGAGGCCCCCTAGAGACCAATGATCAATACCAACAACACCTTGGTCTTGTTTGGTCCATCCACAGTAAAGGGAATAGTTTTGATAGACCCAATGGTAACACGTATGCACAAACACGTAATTACCGAAATATGGCAGACCAATCTTCATGTCTTCTGAGTCCCGTCCGAACTTATCCTGCCCTGCCCCAACTTTCATTGCTGGGACCAGATCTCCCTCCACTCACACGCCCGAGATATGTACCCCGTAGGTCTCAATGGCAGATGTATTGGAGTCCCTGGGGGCTACTATCATTCCAACACTTGCAATTAAAGATTAAGTCACGCGGCGAATGGCCTTTATCGTATAGCGAGCCTGCTACAGCTGCCCTATTCGCAACTGTAAAGTTTGAAATAGAATGGTAGGAAGCATTGACCTTAAGTCAGCCTACACAGGACGTGGCTTCTCCGAATGCTGTCACGCATCATCTTCTAGATTCGGTCACTCGAGAGTTATTACAGGTAGCGTACGGCGAGGAATGATTAATCTTTACTGTATAACGAAACTTTATATAATCTACGTTGAGAACCATCGTAATAATATCCTTGATGTGCCACGCTTTTTCTTTGTCATTTAAAGGAATTCCGCAATGGTGGGTAACATATTTTACTACACCCGATCTATAAAAATATCAACTATATTATTATTATTAGCACCGCGTCTTACTACCCGTTTGGGTTATACGCACTTACGCTAATGTGTAATGGTAGGGTGATTGTGAGATGAAATGAAGGACCTACAGTTTAACGTGGAATCCGAACCACGGTGGAGGCCTGGCATTCCCTGCCACATTCACAAGATGTCTTGTCAGAGGTGAAGGAGGGATTTAGTAATCAGATAAATCTGTGCCGGCACCGAGGGTTGAACCCCGGCCACCAGCACAGAAGTCTGACACCTTACCCCTAGACCGCCAGTGATTAATTATAAATTACTTTTATTCATGATTTTACCTTTTGGCTAATGGAGAATAGCTCAATTTCAATGTTAACCAATGAACATCACTGAAAATCGAACGATAAATCTTAAGATCAATATACAAATGTTCTACTTATAATATAAACAATACAATTTTGAAATATGGGTGCATGACAAACGATCCAGTAATATAATTAAAACGTTCAGCTAACAACTTTGATTTTTAAATCTTATATTTTAACGTTTATAAAAAAGATACAAGTTCAAGATCAAGTAATAAAACTGGACACAACCGGTCACTGCAAGCATAATGTGTTGACTGACAGTGCGAGGCCTGGAGGTGCTTCAACAATGTATTTTCGCAAAGGATGCCGGGAAAAAGTATGACGTTTCCGGCTCGAGAAGGTTGTGTGAGTAAATAAGGCTATTCTGGAATCTCCCCAACGCTGCTCGTCGCATACTCCCCGTCCACTCTTCCCCCCTTCCCCCTCTCTTTTGTTTCTGTGTTTTGTCTTGCATGTGTAACCCCTCCTTCCCCCCTCCTTGAGCAACTAATATCAAATAAATACTGGTAGGAGAATGGTGATAATAACACTCTTGACAGGATAGCAACCTAGGACACATCTGCGTGTTCTAAATAATGTAAGCTTTAAATTATCTTTTGACTTTTGTATGTCTAGATTTCTTTTGGCCTAAATATAATCTTTGTATTACGACTTCAAATTATGAAGTTCATTAATCTCGGAATAACTTTAATATGTTTAACCCTTTTTTAACTTGCAAAATATTTAGTATTCTCTTAGAATCTGGAAGATATTATTATTTTATATCTCCATCAGACTTTTATGTATCATAAAATGTTTAGGTAAATATATTTGGAATTTAAAGTACTTTTTACTTGTAATATAATTATTATGTGTAATGTTCACTAATGGGTAATTTGTATAAAAAGCTTTGTTGGCGTGGGGGATTTATGATACGTAAATCATGGACTTTGTTTAAAAAAATGAGAAGTAGGTTATATGATCTTGACGTTTATAGTTAAATTCCTTATGCTTGTGAATCATTTAATATCGTCCAATGTTGATATCCTTCAGATTGTGGATATTTTTGAAATGTTTAATGGTAGGAGTCTCTTTAACTCGTATAATACTGAATTGGTTCAAATCTTTAAGTCCCTTTTTTACTTGGGCAATGTTTTGTATTTAGCGCTTGAAGCCCTTGTAGATTTATATGTATTAGATTCTTTGAAATGTTCAAAGTCCTTGTGACTCCAAAAATATTTAATAAGTTTAGGTCCATACCTTGTCTGATTTGAGCATGAGAAAACATGCAATTATATATTCTAAATTTTGTTAATTTCTGGAACTTACTATTTGACATATGCGATACTAATAATGTGAATATAGTTAAAACCCTATTGTATAATATCGCTAGATTTATATATATATATATATATAATTTATATTTATCTAATTTATCAAATTTATAATTCATGACTTACCTGTTGTTTATAAATAAAACATTGCATTCAACTAACTTCTGATGTTTCTCTCCTGTTATTTAAACTATTTTTTTAGTTTGCTGAATATGAAATATCCTTGATTTCTGGTCTATTCATTCCCTTTTTTGCCTGGCACGATAATTGCTTAGTGGGTTTTGGAGGAACAGGAGCAAATATATTAGAGTATGATATATTTGTCTTTTAAGGTACTATCGGCTTACTCTGCGTTTATCCTATTCTTTTAAATACTTTTAATAATTGTATTCCCACCTTTGTCCTGGTGGACTAAGGAATGGATTACATCATTATACTAGCTAGTGTATATATTCTTTTAATGGGGTATCTATAAAGTACATTTGTTTCTTTTAGAACAAAAAATTAGCAACAGAGAATAGTAACCAAATCATACATTATATTTAAATACTAATATTTTATTGGTTTGAATTTGGATACAAAATGTGAAAGTAGGCAGACTAATACACAGTGTCAAAATAGGGGTATTTTAAAAACTTACCTCTCTCTTGAAGATTAATTTATGTCTTCTCAATACACAAAAATTTGAAATCTTACCTGTTGGTGCTAATGTAAAAGAAATAAGAGTGTCATGGCATAAAGAAAAGTTGTTAAAGGGCAGTAATTAAATCAAATAAAAGGAATTACTATTTTTATTCTACTGCATTTATTCCATTTAATCTTTATTTTTTGAAAAATTTTACCAAATTTGCTCTATTTGCAACTTGTATAAATTGTTACTCTCACTACCCTAAAGTAATATCCTATTTGCCCCTTTCCTCTCATTACCTTATTATGCTTTTTACCTCTTTTAGCCTGTATAAACTATTTCCATTTTAATTTATTCCACCTCTTTTGGATCTTTTGACATTTAAAAAAATCCATTTTTATTTCACTCACTATTTAACACTTTATTCCATTTTAATTTTATATTAGATTTATTTTTTATCCTTTTGCTCTCTTTAACCTGTCCAAGCGATTTCCCTTTTAGTTTATTCTACCCCATATGGATCGTTTTCAAATACAATTTCAAATATTTACAATTTTCTTTTCCCTCACCTTTTTAAAAATTTATACCCTTTTAATTTGATTTTAGATTTATTTTTTATTCTTTTTGTACTTTTTACTATTTTTGCTCAAATGCGCAGATTTTGAAATTTTAGCCTTTTTTGGATATTTTTGCAATTTTTATCTTTTGGTATTTTTTTATTAAATTAAATGTTTGCACCTTTTTCATTTTTGGCCTTTTTGCACATTTACAATTTTTATATTATTTACTTGGCATAGTCCCGGAGAAATATTTTGGGGTAAAAAGGGCACAAACATGTTAAATCAGTGTACTTATTTATAATTTTAATACTATTTTTACTATTAGGTTTTCCGTCTTATAACAGGTCTATTCCTCCTTCAGCTCCCAGAATTTTCTTCTTTCCTTCCAATCATCTAATATTTGAAATCTTCTTTATTATCTTTTATTTACCCCAACCTTTCCTTCTATGACATCGTTCAAAAGACAATTCCTCCTAAGGCTTTGTCCAATATAGTTTGCTTTGAGTTGAAGAATCAGATCCAAAATGCTTCGCTTCTTAAGATTTCTTCAGTTGTCATCCTGTCTGTCCACCTGATTTTTTTTAAAGTCTTTTCCATCCCCACATTTAAAAGCTCTCTAAGTATTTCTTTTCCATCTCCCTAATAGTCCTAGTTTCTACTCCATGAAGTGTGATGCTCCAAATGAAGCATTTCATTACTTTTTTCCTCAGTTTCAAACTAAATTCTCTGGTCAGCAGTAACCACTTCTTGTTGAAAGCTTCTTTGGTAATTACAATCCTCGACATAATTTCCTTGGTGCATTAGACATCCGTTGTTATAATATTTCCCAGGTGTGTGAACTGCTTTATGTTTTCCAAATCTTGGTTTCAAATTTAGATTTTCAGCAGTTTTTATTTTTTGATACTTCCATCACTTTTGACTTCTCAGTGTTGATCTCCATGCCTGATCTTCTCACTATCTCCATCAGCCAGTCCATCATTTCTTATAACTCTTCTTTATTTTTGGCCAGCAATGTTAGATCATCTTCACATTTCCTATGTTAATGACACGTCTTCCTATCCTGAAATGTCCACGTCCCTACAGGGATTCCCTGATAAGCCAATCTCTATAAAAGTTGAATCGACTGGGTGACAAAACAGTATCTCTGTCTAACTTATCTTCCTATTTATACGCTGTTCGTCTCGCCATCATTCAGCCTCACCTTCAATCGCTGTCCCAGGTAAGGGTTTGCCATTATCCTTATGTCCCTCAATTTTATGCCAATCTTCTTGAGTATTTCCAACAGATTCTTTCTTTACACTCTATCGTATGCCTATTTCCAGCCTATGAAACCTATGTACCCTTCTTCTCTGACTTTTAGGTGTAAAAAGTGCAAAAATTACAAAATGTTAGAAAGAGTAAAAATAGTATATAATCTATTTTTTATTTAATAGGGTAAAAAGTTCAAGTATAAACGTTAAAATATGTAAAATAAATTAAAAGAATAAAATAGGCAAATCTAATATTCAAAGTTCTTGCCTCCAGAAGTACATCACACATGATTTTGCACAGATCTCCCATAGCCCGCAGTACACAATTGTATGAAATGTAGTAGTAAAGCTTTCTCGCGGCTTTGATATGTCTTCATTTTTTCGGTTTTAATTAATTGAGAATGTTTTTACTTTCTTGTAAACTTACAGGTAGAGAAATTATTGTAATCATCAAAAAAAAATCTAACTCGAGATTTTGATGAATTTTGACGTTTCGTGGACCTTCGAATACGAGAATTTCTGACTGTCTGTATGATTGTACCTCGGAGTAGAGTCTAAAGTGTTTTACCGATCAGGCTAAAACTTTGTATCTAGGGTTTTCATAGGGTTGCCCCAAGGGGTTTTTGGATTTGGGTATCCAACCCTAAAATTAAGGGTAGCTTACAAAAGTGTAAAAGAGAAAAAAATCGATGTTCTCAAAATCGGCTCTAACGATTTTGATTAAATTTAATTTTTAAGATTGCTCAATATTATAAATCAAACGGCTACTCTCATTTATCGGCAACATGAATTTAAGTGAAAGGACTACCTTGTAAAATTTGAGCTAAACTCCTAAGAAAGGTTTATATATTGAACTATTTGGACTGTTTAACTGACACCGAGCTAGAGTAGCGGTGTTGTCATATCTGTCAAGTTTGGTCTGAAAGAGTGAAGGGGGAGAGAGCTAATATGTTGTTTACATGGGTCAAGTTTCTTGGAACGGAAAGATTAGGGTGCAGCTTTTATCGAAGCAAACATGCTTACTTTGCAGAAATCTGTTGCTTTATTTTTGGATGAACTCGAATAATCATTTGTATGGTTTTCTTTATATTTCCTACCTAGTGGAAGAAAACATTTTTCATTCAACTTTCTGTATTATNCTTGGAAGGGAAAGGCCAGAGTGCAGCTTTTATCAAAGACCACTCACTACTTTGCAGAAATATGCTACTTTATTTTTAGGTTGAACTCAAATAATCAGTAATATGGTTTTCTTAATATTTCTTACCTAGTGGAAGAAAACATATTTCATTATACTTTCACGTATTAGACTGGTTTGCTGGTGATGAGATTGGGGTTCAAATCAGTAGAGTGTACTGAGGGTGTTTTTTTCCTTAAAACGGTTCCAAACAAACTATTTTTATTTATTTATAGCACTGCGTCTTACTACCCGTTCGAGCTGTACACTTATGTACTAATTACTCTAATGTGCTAGGCATCAGGAAGGTAAAATTAAGAGGAGATGCATCCGTGTTTTCCTGGAGTGAGGGCGGAAAACTATTTAGATAAAACCACCTTAGTGCACCCTACCGGAATCAAACCGTGATCTCCCCGTTTTCAGCATGTCAGTTGAACAGGGCGGGTAGCACACACTATTAGACTGGATTGCTGGTGGTGGGGAGATTTAATTTCAAATTCTAGATGTGTTCAATAAGGGTATTTTTCCCTAAAATGGTTCCCTACACTCACTCTACGCAAATGTGGATACATTAACTATAAAATGTCACCTTCGTCATTCCTAGTTCACTAGGGTAATTAATGAATATGTGTAACTCAAAAGGGTATTAAGTCACAATGAAAAGAATATTATTTTGATGACTACCAAGAGTGTCGATGAAACTTTATTAGTGCCAGGCAAGGTAGTCGTAAAGAAATATATATTTTTGAGGAGTTTTGGGGGGGTTGACTTCAAGCCAATGGAAAATGTTTGAAAATGGAATGCCACTAAAAGCTTTTTGGGGTGGCACATTTAAAAATAATAATAGATTGTTATAGAACCCATTTGAAGTTTGATGTAAACCATCTTTCAGCTTCAAACTCGAGTATATCTGAGGAGAGTTAAACAAACTGGAGGAAGGAAATTTCTATGGGGGAGAGGGGGGAAGAAGAAATTTTTGGTAATGCCCTGCCCTATCAACCCTCCCCCCTTCCCATTTCACCCTCAATGAGTAACACTGGATATAAAAGTATCGACAGACACACCGTAGAAGGTAGATCATTTCCTCAGCATCTGACTTAACCCAAGATATGAGGAGTGAGGACAGTGTCTGAGAGTCTTAAAGGTTAATAAATTTTCTTATAAGATTCATACGTCAAGTCATGTAATCAATTTTGTTGGAAAATATCAAAATCCTAATAGTAATAATAATAATAATAATAATAATGGTAATAAAAATATCTTATCAATTAGCATAAAAAGTTTTTCTTTTATGAACCTTTTTTCATGCACGCAGAAAATTGGGGGTCAGATGTCTGTACCTCCCTTGAAAATTGTTATAACCCTTAAAAAGAAGGGGCACACACACACATATACGTATAAGACATAGATAAGAAATTGTGTTTTTTATTTTAGTTTCTTATATTGCATCACCCAGATACTAATAATTATTATTATTTTAATATAAACTTAGAGATGCACCAAAATTTCCTATTGTAAAACGAGCTTGACCTATATTAGCTTGTAACATGTACAGTACAAAGGCGTAACTATTGAGTTGTGGTGCACCCATGGTGAGCCCTTACAAGAAAAAAGACATCACCCTCTTCAAATCTTATGTACAATTGTAGATTGTAAAAATATTTTGACACTTATTATTGGAATTATTTTATAATACGTAGTAATATAGAGTAGGTAGGTTTAATTTAGAGAAAGTGTAGCCACATTTGCGTGGAGAGATAATAGTGTAAACCCATTGAGGAAAAACCATTCTAACTGCATTACTATACAGCCATAACATTTGGTAAAATTGTTGCTGAAAGTTTCAATATAATGTAAAAAACTTAATCTGAATTGAATAAAACAATATTAATGAATATTATAAACAAATCTATAATCAACTATCAATATTAATACTAATAGAGGCTAAACAAACATTGATTTTTTTTAAATTGTTTACAATTTCCCCCAGGGACAAGCTACGGGCAGTAGCTCAACAGACAATATAGCTAATCCCTTCAGCTTTTCTTGATTCATGTGCTTCTTAAATAAATTTTAGTAAAGTTTTCAAAATGGCCTCTCAGCTGTTTCTATTGATTTTACAAAAAAATATGTAGAAACATTTTTGTACAGCATAAATTATGCGCAATAAGGTGACTATTGAGTAGTTTTTGATTGAATAATGATACATTTAAGAAACAAAATAGGCCTAAAAGACAACGCTTTCATCTATTATCAAATTAATTTTGGGTGGGTGGACCTGCGTGGTGGACCCTATTTTGGGCGTGGAACTGCGCCACTTTGTCACCACCCTATAGTTACACCACTAAACTTGTAACTATCAAGAATTTCAAACTCTATTAACCTATTTTTTATTAATTATATTCTATAATCAAATATAGCTTTTCTACGTCTATACATATTTTAACATGTCTAATACTCACTTTGGTGGCCTCATGGTCAACGCGCTACTCTTGCCGTAGACTAGACTGCAAATGATGGGGAGATAAACGTGAAATGGTTTTTTCCAAACTGGTTTTCCAGGCTCCCTCCATGCAAATTCGGATTCACTTCCTATGAATATAACTTTCCTGATCCCTAAAACCATTAGCGCAATTTTTGAAAAACAAAATCTATTCACAAATTCTTTGTTTTCGTCAAAAATTTTAATCTGGCCATTTTCCTCAGGAACTTTATATCATAATGAAAGAAAATATTTTGACCAGACTAAATAATAATAATATATATAATATAAAGTAAATAAAAATAGAATATATTATAAAATACATATAAGATATATGTATATATACACACTTATATAAATACATATTAGATATATGTATATATATATTTAAGTCTACATATAAATATATTCAAATTTGAAGATAGCATATAGAGCAATATTCTGCAAAAAGTAGAACTTTATTTTTAAAAATGTATGATTTTTTATAGAATAATTATTACACTTATTGCCTCTACTACAAAAATTATAAACTTTCAATCTAAAAATAAGCATTTGAAATTACAATAAAACATATAGAAATATACTGCAAGAAAAGATTTTTCACCCAATTGTTTGGAAATTATTTATCTATTTATTTTGACCAAGTTTGATAGGCTTATACACAAGTTTTACATTGAAGCATGATAATTTTATAGGTTATATTTCCCTTATTAATCACTTTTGTGTCAGGGATATTCATAATATATACACACATCCCTAGCTATCTTCTAATTTTAGCTACACACATTATATAATAATATATTCATTCTACAGCTTTAAACATCCAAAGTACTTCATCAAAACTTCTGCAATGAACACACTTAATATTATGTTTTATTTTATTAGTGAGCTGTGCTACAAATCTCGGTTGAATCCCGGCCACGTGAACTTAGGTGTTTTTCCTTAGATTTGATCATTCTCTCCACGCAAATGTGGGAACACTTTCTCTTAGTTACCGTATTTACTATCCACCCTAGTTTATTACCGTAAATTTACGGTTAACATCGAAGGATATTAATAAGTGATCATTTCTGACACCACAAGAAAAACAAAAAATGACATGGAACTAATCTTTAAAATACCCACTCTAATATGTGATGAGTAACATATTCATCTTAGCAGTTATGTTCCCCCCTCCCCTCCCTCTCTAAAACTTACATTATTTCCAAATCTTTGGCTATCTCACCCAAGGAGTGCGAGAAAGTCAAAATGATATTTGTGATAAACTTATTTTGTTAAATAATAATTGTCAAAATGAAATATGGACCTGTATTGATTTTATTAATTTTAAAAGAGTGGTGATCAAGGCATGTTCAATAGGACCCCCACTCACCTTTCATTATCCATCTTTACAATTAATAGCAAAATAGTTTCAAGACATCTATCTATTGTGACAAATGTATTTTTTGTTAAGATTTCCAACAGTCTATAATAATTTAGATAACCCTGTAATGTCAATAACAAATTATTAACTCTGTTTACAGATCAGATTAGCAAAGGTTGAGCCAAAGGTTTTGATTGGTACACCTAGGTGAATCGAAACCGTGTGGGCTTTACACCGATGTACTAATTAAGCTAATGTGTTAGAGAAGAGTAAGGTTGGTTTTATATGACATACACTCACATTTAGTGATTGAGATTGAACACTGATCCCCGTCCTTGACAGTCCAGTTTATTGTAGGAGTAGTGCCTTAGATCATTCGGGCCCTGTGATTATATTAATTAGGTATTCTACGTACATGATTTGAAATTAATGGATGAATTATAAATTAAAGCATTAAAATGATATTGTTCATTTAGAAACGATAATAAATTCAAAGCACCTAGTTTTTTTTAAAATCCATTCCACAAGAGCAGAACATTTATTTTTCTTTTGTCTGGTTGAGAGATAGAGTAGATTTTAAACAGCTTCAATTGCAAAACACGTCGTATTCACACAACTGATTCCATAACTGAACATAGTCGAGCTGATATTTTTCCTGATATCATCAGTTAGTCACAGTGCAACGCTTGGCACCACTGCCTTGAGTTTTAACGAGAGGATCCTCTTGTTTAACCTTACACCGATGGGTCACAGCATATAACACCACAACTCTTTTTTGAATTAAAATAAAACTGTAACACTTTATTTTAGTTTAGAAAAATATGTATGTTGAAAACTGAAAGGATAATTCTTTTCAATCATATTTACTAAGTTTATGATTTGTCTGCAGATTTAAAGAAACAAAACATTAAACCAAGAAAATATGATCATGTACAAATCAATTTTACAAAGCTGCTTAAAGATATTTATCATTTAGCTTGCGTTAAATTATACTAAATGATAGATAAATGTGTTTATTGTAATATAATGAAAACAATTTTAGCCTAATTCTTCCCACATTTCAATGACAAGCCCAGTTTGTTTAACGTAGTGTTCTTTAAATTATTTTTTAAAACTTAAATTTAAATTAGCTGGGTGGATATGAATAAAACATAAACCATGTAAGTGAATTGATCTTTACAGCAGTAAAAATCTGATTCAAATGTATACAATAGTTTTCTTAGTAATCGGGTACAGAGGAATCGCCTTAGAAACTGGCTGCGCTCATCTCTCATGGTGATCCATCCTCTTAAAGGTTCCGGTCAAATGCGTACATTCTCAATTTTTATCACATCTTTGAAACTATTTGAAATACGAAATTACTTATCATTGCAAACATGTAGGTCTATTTATAATACAAATCTTTTATTTGAAACATATTTTTATAAAACCAATCATTTTCAAAATAAACGCAAATATATTTGTTTTTTAACTTCTCGAATAATTAAAGTCAAGTATTACGGCCGTAAAAAAATATAACTAAAGATGTTGATGCATTTTGATGTTTCATGACCCTCCAAACCCTAAAATGTCTATTTTGCAATGCCGTCTCACTAGTTCTAAAATTAAGAGTAGTTTAATAAAGAGCAAAAAGAGAAAAAAAATCATTTTCTCAAAATCGGCTCTTAACTATTTTGATTCAAATTCATATCAAAGCGTTGATTAATATTATAAATAAAGTTGCTATTTTAATTTTCCTATGAAACTATATTTTAGGGTAATTTACAGAATCCAAAATTTCCTTATTTCCGCATCTATTTAAAATATTATATAATTTATCATTGGAAAATTGTAGTTTTATTAAAAATTAAAACTTTTATTGGAAATATAGCTCTATAAAACCAATAATTTCTGAGATATTGGCAAATATAGTGAAATTGTTTTGTAATCTTTAGTTGTAAAGAGATAATACTTAAATTTTAACGGAATAATTCTCTAATTCCACAGAGTAAGTAGATAAGTAAGTCTCTCAAAAAGTTTGTTATTTTTCCTTTAACTTCTTGGGGAAATGTTTGTACAGCACTATCTACCTCTATCATTTAGACTCAATAGTCAATATTTACTTCTTTTATTGGTCTAAATTTATAAATGAAGAATTTAATTAAACTATGATAACCATAAGATGTGTATCCACTAATAAAATGTCGAAAATTTTAACCGGAAGTCAAAATTTTAATGAGAAGTATTGACCCTTGTGGACCCGATATCAATTTTTGCCCCCAAATATACTAGTGAGGATTTAATTTTCTTAAAATAAAATTTAAAATATTAAATCCGGGAGTAAAAAAATGTTAACGTTAGTATAACGCAATTTTTGCTTGGATTTGCTAATATATATGATATATTTTCACAAGTTTTGATTAAATATCTCCATTTTTAAACACTGGAATGAGAAAGTCCGTGTGAAGTTCGGTATCCTTTATTTTTAATTTCAGTTCCAAGATGCTCATCTTCGAGAAAAGGGATACTAACTTATAAATGTCAAATCCCTGCGTCTGATAGATATCGCGCAACGCTCATATCATTCAGAAAGACAGCGACACAAACTCTCCATTTTATGTATATAGGTAAGGCTAATTCATTTAGAAAGGGAGATATGGTTCATTAGACACTTTAAGCTCTGTTAAATAATAAACGAGTAACTTTACATTATAATGTTGCATACATAATCTAAGTGATTATTTATGTTTACTTAATATGTACAAACTCAATCACTTTAGTTACCAATGGTAAATTTAATTGCAATTAATATTTGAAATCATTATCTTATTCGATAACCCTGATGAGCTTTTAATTGAATTAATTTAAGATTGTACAGAACTCTGTCCATTTATTAGAGCGTATAGAACTACATTACTTCGCAAGAATAAATAGGTTAAATACTTAATGTGATTGTTAGAGTATTGTAAACAGCCCACAGACATACACTGTAAGCACATTAGACCTTGAATAAGCCAAATGTCACAAATGTATTTCCTAGAATAGCTAATAGGTATTAATAATATATATATATAGTCAATTTAAAGAATAGGTATAATGTTCAGAAAAATCTTTAGGGTTTATTTTTTAAAAAGTCGTACTCTGTAAATAATTTTCAAAAATTTGTACAATATCCAAGGGCGTTAATAATTTGAGTTGTTTTCAATATAATTTATTTACGCTATGACATAAGAACTCGAAAGTTCATTACCACCCTTACAAAAGAACGCCACCAAATCCTATCTTTAGCTATTTCTATCCAGTCCACCTCATTAAACCCTATCTCTTTCAGATCCATTCTAATGCTATCCTCCCATATGTGTCTAGATCTTTCCAATGGTCTATTCCAATCAGGCTTACCAGTCAATACACTGAACATGGTTCTAGATTCTTCCATTCACACTGCATGTCCTGCCCACCGTAATCTACGAGACTTGACTATACTAACAATGTCTTGTGATGATTATAGAGTATGTAACTTATCATTATGTAATCTCCTCCAATCTCCAGTAACTTAAACGCCTCTTGGACCAAATATATTCCTAAGCACCTGGTTTTCGAACACCCTAAATTGATTTTCGTCATGTAAGGGAAGAGACCACTTTTCACACACCAAGAAATTAACCAGTAGAATCATTGTTTTGTTTTATTCTGAGCTTTACATTTCTTGACAGCAGGGAGATGTCAAAAACTTACTGACCGAGTAATAACATGCATTTCTCAACTGTAATCTTCTCCTAATTTACAATACAATGCTGGTATTTCTAGTTAAAATTGTTTTTAGATATTTACATTAGATAAACATATAAAATGATATGTTTTCCGAAGTAATCTCTAGAGGTTTGTGATCATTGGCCAGTATTTACAGCTTAAGGTGGAGACGTACAGGACGCGAGAAAAGGTCAGTATTTGCAAGCTTTATTAGTAAAACATAGTTTGCCAAAATTATTAAAATATTTTTGTCATTAGAAACATAGTAGTTTGATATTCTTATCATGGTGTTATCAACAGTTGTTGAATATCTGCCATGAGCATAGCGGCATTAGAAGACAAATTCTTAAAGGTTATTAAAATCCATTACACCCTTGACTAATATTCAAGAAATGTTGATATCACCATATTAAGAAAACTAAACTATTTTTTTAAAGAATTGTGTTATTTATTTTGACCAAAAAAGCTTTAATATAAGAACGGCAAAAAAACTTACCTTACTCCCGTCCGCACCATCCCTGGCATAATATACTTTTTTTTATCAATAATAAAAGCTACGGAGTAAAGTTCCCTTTTATTCAATAACCAACAAAACAATATTATTATTTCACGTTAGTTAAATTGTGTGCTTATTCCACTTTTCTAAAGATCCATATCAATAGGAAATGTTTGTTATCGCTGAAGACTGCAACTGGCGGTTAACCAAAGATTCAACCTGGCTCAAGAAAAGCACTGAAACTCCCATAGGGCTGTGTTTCGGTTGTTTCTTTGTCTGTGCTCTAGACTCTAGCAGAATATAACATAGACCATGACTCTCCTAAGCTACAAAAGATTTGGTCACTAGATAATTTGCATTAATAATAATTTATGATACTAATATTACTCCGAAGAATAAATTTAAAAACAAATGTAAAGCTTACGTTGTTAAAAATGGTCCAAATTAACTGCAACTTGTCTAAACCAGATTTCTGAAATGCTGCCAAAGTTATTAAAGTGGAATTAATTCGGCAAATATACAAGAGTAGCTAAAAGCCATACACAATACATATAAACTATATGTGGTTATAAGTGTGTGTGTTTTCACAAATATATAAAACCCCTTTTAACTCTCCAAGTACTTCAACAACTTCATAAAGCACTGGAAAAACCATGTTGCAAATTCGTAATTAAAAATAGGTTTAAACAAATAACTATTATGAACTACTACATTGAAAAATAGAACAATATTATTTTATTATTTTTATCTTTATCGCCATCTATGATAATTGGTATTCTCTCTCAACAATGACAGATGAATAATTTATTTTTGACACATATGTGAAAAAATGTGTAGCGCTTTTTTGTGCTTCTCTATCAAATCACTCATCTGTGGCTGATGGCCTTGGTGAATGAGTGGCGCTAATTGTTCGGTGGAGGCGACTTTATTGGGAAAATAATTTAGCCACATTACTGACAGTTCTCATAACAAATGATTATAAGCCATTATAAAAACGGGATCAAAACCGACCTTCTAATTTCCAAATATTTAAATACCAGAATATTTACTGCTACCTGGATTTGATCGATCTCCCCAACCATTATTGAAAACCAAAATTATTGGTAAAACTCAATATCAAATGTTTGATAGAAAAATGTCAGGGATAAAATAACACTTGTGTAGAGCATTCAAGTCTCTCTTTGCATTTTAAAATATATTTTCATTACAAATTAAAATTTTAAACCATTAATACCTTGAAAGCATACTGTTTAAAAAAAAAAGGAGAAACTTTTAAATGAAATAAAAACACAAGATTGATAACTAACTCTGAGAATATATTGAATTCAAATTAGTTAGCTTCAAATGTATCCATACAAATCATAAGACTGTAAATCTGTATTTTAGTTCAATTTCATCTGTTTTTATTAGATTCAAAAAGTAAATATCTAATAATTGGATTGAGATAGGACTTCTGTTGTACTCCTTATCTTAAAGAATAAAGCGTAAGCTATATAACATAATGCTATCTTATCAACTAGCAAAGCAGCGTCGAAAAAAACAGAATGTCCATGTTGTTACATTTGCATTTTAAATTTGTAATAATCAATTTAATTAACTTTTAATGTATACATCTTCTTTGTAAGTCTCTCTGGCAACTTGGGTTTTGGAAATATCAAAAAATCATGAATTTAGTATTCAAATGTTTCTGTCTAGCTTGATCAGCAAATCAACTTCAATACCAAGATTAATTATTACAGAATACTTTTCGATCTTAAATACAAAAGAAAACTATATATTTTGTGGGTTGTATTATATTAACATTAAAAGCAAAATAGTGATTCTTTAATAAATAAACCTTTTACCTAGACAACGTGTTACAACATGTTTGTGTTATTTTATCTTGTATTTAGGTGGGTACATATTCAGAAAAATAGGACAGTACGATGATATCTTGAAGCCTTAAACCCCAGAAATTCCACTGTGTATAGATCTAAACTTAAGGAAAATAGAAAGGTGGCACTTTTCAAGTCTATTAGCGACACCCCAAGGAGTGCACCTTGGGTGTATTTTTAAACATCTATCGAGCCTAATACCGTAGACAGCGTTTCAACTGGCAAGTGCATCTTTAAATTTAAATAAGCCAAATATTTTAAAATTCAAATAAGTAGTTGGGTAAATCTTTAGGGTAAGCATCTCAGACTCTTTTTTTTTTACATCTATAGAATAGATGGGTCGGCATTTGGGTAAAGCACTGTGATTGGCTGCTATTTATAGCACTGGCTCAGTAAAGCGCTGTGAATGGCTGTTATTTATAGCATTGGCTGAATACAGTGCTTTCTCCTCCACCTACAAATTTGACCCCCTTTCCACATCCATGAGAAATTTCTCCTCCATTTCCCCTCTGACTATTTCCATGACGACAAGGGGTTAATGACCTGTTGTCCTCTCTTGCTCCTGCAATGTCACAAGGGTGTATTTCTGGAATTTAATTCCTTTGGTCTTATATATGGCAATGGGTTTTCTATGATTACTTTTACCTGGAGCCAGTTTGGTCAATCTGTGTGACTACATCATTGCGTGTGATGTTGCAACACCCCACCATTTTCCCTTATGTGTGGCAATAGGGTTTCCCCGATCACGCATACCAAGCGCCAGTTTGGCGGCTCGACAAGACAAGTCGCCTCGATATGTGTGACGTCATTACTGTGCGTGATGCCAAAACACTCCCCTTCTTTGTGGTAATTAATTTTCCCTGCTGACTCATAAATGGCGCCAGTTTGGCTTCTCGACAAGACAAGTTGACACAGGAATAGATAACGACCTTGAAACTGTGATTTTGAAATCGTGAGCTAGTACATGAGGTCGTTGACCCTGGCAACCAGGGCTCACGGTGCTTAGTCGTAAAGAACCGGCCTGAAGTATGGTAGCTGGGACGCGATATGGGCCACCACACGTTTAATATAAACGCGCACTAAACTAAGGTTGCCACCTTCTAGTACTAACAGATCTCTAAAAAATCCTGTCACGGTTCCTCCACGGGGCGGCCCCTGGGCTATGTGACGGACGCTAGAATAATTTGTGTGTAGGGAGTGGAGCTCCTCGACATGAACTTAGCGGTTGGTAGTGCTTACCCGTGTAGCGGGGATATCTTGTCAAGGCACCTCCTCGAGGTCCCAATGGGTGACTTTGGGCAGTCGGTCTCACCCCGACAGCCAAAATTGGGGAGAAAGATAAATTTTTGTGACATAAGAACGAAGGTTGAGGAGACGATTGTTTGGAGACTGAGCTCCTTGACTTTCTTGTGATTGGGCGATCATTAGGAGGAGAAAACTCCTTCCCCCATCCGTCTCAGTGGAGAGGGGTTTCTCATGTTACCAAAGGCAGGCTGGCATGGAAGGACTGTTATTGGCTCTTTTGGGTGCCCGGGTACCCGGAATGGCACTCGTGGACTTCGGCCCACGTCCAGCGAATAGATTCAGTCCCCGATGGCTATCAGTGGTTGCACTGTTAGGGCCTCTGAGCCTAGGTATAGTGTAGCAGGGAAACCCTTCGGGAGTTTAGTTGGATACGAATTACCTTGTAAACCCTCCCCTTCGCCTTCTATATGGCAATGGGGTTTCCCAATGACGTCATAGCTCTGTCTCAAACCTGATTATTCATAGCCAGTTTGGTGGCTCGACAAGACAAGTCGCCTCGATATGTGTGAAGTCATCATTGCATGTGATGATGCAACAATCCCTGTCTCCATCTTCTATGTGGTGATGGGTTTTCCCTGATAATTCATACCTGGCGCCAGTTTGGCGTCTCTACAAGACAGGTCGAGGTAGGAATAGATCACGACCTTTCAGGATGTCGCAACGTTCCCCTTCTTTGTGGCAGTAGGTTTTCCCTGGTGACGTCACCGCTCTTCCACAACCCTACCTGGTAACAGCTATAAATATCAGCACCTGTTTTGAAATACTTTAATTGTAAATCATGTCTTCGAGTATTACACACGCACGCAACCCCGGATGAATGATTAAGCTTCGCTAACGGATCCGGGTGAGTAAATGTATTTTTATAACAGGCACACTCATTATTTGTTTGTTGTCAAATCAAAGTGTAAGCATTTAATTTATTTCAAAATTACAATAAATCATGGCTTAGTTGTCTAAGCTTATTTACTAATAATTAGTATATGAGATTAAAACTATTGATAATTTGAAGATGACGTAGCAGACTTTTTTTGATGATATTTGGATAAAGTTGCGTCAGAACAAATTTTTATTATAACAAATGGTAGTTTATTGAAAAACATCATTCCAAGGTATAGTTAAATATTAATTAATTTCTTTTTAACTTTACTATTTGAGGAAAATTATTTAAAAAAATTAGAAACAAAAGTGATTATAATAAATTAAATAATGCCTGATTATTTAAGAATTGTTTATTGAATATATTTAATACAAACTATACAATTATTTAAGGGTAATTTACTAAAAACTGAATTTTATTTAAAATAAATTTTGAACTAGTGTTTAATATAATTAACATAATAATGTATTTATTGAGGGTAGTGTTTTAAAATACCCGAATGATATCAATTTCTGTGTCACAGAAACCTATGAAAGACATTGCATAGTCCAGCCTAAATGCACCAGAAAATAAACCAATTAAGAATCATTTTTGGGCTTCAAAAGCACTCTTGTACTGTTCGAAACCATATAAACACCCGTTCTCACATCTAAAAAATGCTGTCCATTTCCAAACAAAGCCTATAGATATACAATGGTCAATATCTTGTGTATGGTATATATGGCCAAGGACGCCCCATTACTGTCAAGCTTTTAAATACAGGTAACTGGAACAGACTGACGTTTCAAAGTGAAGCGTGTGTTACAATAAAGTACACGTATACATATTTTTTCCTGGACGATCTAACGCTGCTAAGTGTTTCAAACACACTGGAGACTATTTTATATTACTATTATATCACGTAGATAGTCTGTTAAATATATTTTAAATTCAAACTATACTAAATATCAAACTAAGATGTGCGTTATATTTTTAGATAAAAAAACTGTGGGGAGATCCGCAGTTATCCGCGGATATGATGGCACTTGTTGTCTACCTGGAGGAATTGACATCAAATGGTTGGTAGTTGCTGGAAAATGAAAGACCAGACTTGTAAGAAAGATCAATTAGCTTTTAAAAATAAAAAACAAAATAAAACTATGCAAAATTGTTACGAAATTTGAATAATATGCTATATTGGTGGAGGTATTTTCATGAAAAATTGGGGGTTATTAGTTTATTGTTTTATAAATTCTAGACGGTAAATATTATATTGATTTAAGGTAATTTTATTGTTGAAATATTATTGTATGCCACCATGGCCTAGTTGGTAGAATGCCTATATCTTGATATAGGTGCCCCGGGTTTGAATCCCAGCATGGCCATAAATATTATTGTAGAAATGACTGAAGATTAATAGGTAGGTTCTGTTTGTTTATTCATGGCCATCACTTACGTTAAAAGATTCTAAAACAAAGTTATGTTTGTTTCATATGCATAGGTCCATTGTAGGATGTTTCTTGCAAATCAGGTGTCTGCGGAGGTTCTTGTAATATCACCTCCACCACCACCCCTAGTACCACACGTGCTATTAAAGGATATTTTATCGGATATGGATGCGATTGAAGAAACCATATGTGAGATTATTATTTTACGTTAAAATAATATAAATATTAATGTATAAAATAGTAGTAATATTATTAATTTAGAGATCATACATATAATGAGCAGATTGATTAGTAAACCAATAAAATAGAATTGAACATTAATTGGTGAAAACACTTCAAATATAATCTTATAGTAATTGAAATGTCCTAAACATTGTGTGAAATAAAAAAGTTTATTTGAATTGGGTAGTTAGAGCAAGTGAGAGATCCGTTTTAATATTTTATATTCATACTGTCCACTCGGAGAACAAAATCTAAATAAAAGGGTCATTTGATTTTCAGAAGCTATTTTGCTAACTTATATAATAGCTTATTTTATTTAAAAAGTAACGAGAATGAATTTTTTAAACTGACTCTGGTTAGAAGAATATTGTTATAAGTGCTTAGTTTGAAGTTAGTTTGATTTTAATTTTAATTCAAACTCTTGTGTTTTAGTTCAAAGGGAGATTAGAGTTGCCAGTCCAAGTTGCGAGAAATACCCGGTATCAAGCCCAAAACCTGTAGAACTCATTCAGCTGGCGGGAGCTTAGCTGACTTTAGGTAGCGCAGATGTCTTCCCACAAGCCGTTGGTGTAGGGTCAAGGCAGGCAGGAATCACAATTCTCCTTTAATGATTGGATAATATGGCATTGGTGGGACCGTCATAAGAACCACAGCTGTGAATTATTGGCCCGGTAAATCGGGTTGGTGGAGAGTTGTCATAAGGTATATCTCTTCGAATCGTCGAGGAGAGAATAAAACAACTGAGGTGTTTCTTTTATACTGGTAGAGAAGTTACAGTGCATTTGGTGTTCCAGCAAACGATTGTGACGCATTAAGCTGACTTGAAAAGAAAATTACTGTTTTTTTCCATTGGCTCCAGGACCATGGTGTCAGTGGTGATGATCATGTCAACTTACCTTTGAACAGAATGAATGGACGTTGAATCCTGCATATGTCTCATATATGGGTCAGATCTGTAAGAAGCACGAGCCGTGCTCTATAACGTAGGTTACGTGTTGAAAAAGTAAAGCTTGTTCATAAGTATGGCACCACCGTACTACGTTAAACTTAGCCTTTCTAAGAAGCCTCGTAGGAGTGCACGATATTGTGATAAGCTCTCCCCGATTTCTATATACAGTATAAGAAATAAAGGAATCATTAACCCATTTATTCCCATTGCCCCAGTATTGGGGCGGTGAACTTTTTATTTTTTTCTATCTATTTAGTTGTTCTGGAAATTTCTCACTTTGAATTACTGGGTGGACGATAGTGCAAACTGTTTGCAGCAGTTATTTCATCATAACAAAATTATTAAAAAATGTGTTGAAGTTTAGAAACAGCTTATTGAGGACATCATGCCAACAAAGAAAACGTAAGTCTATTGTCACTGTATTTTTTACTATTATAGTTATTTATTGTTGGTTTCCACTTTATTATTAGTTTATTTATTGTGCTTAATAGTAATATCAACTATAAATAAAATGTTACTCTGTAAATAGTAACAAATACATTGATGCCCCAATATAGGGGCGGTGGGAATGAATGAGTAGTTGGTTACTAAGTTTTTATCTTTTATTTTTTGTATTTCAGGCTAACTTTAGATGAAATAATTTCAGTTTTGGATGATGATGAGAACATATTAGAGGCAAAGGTCTTCATGGGTCCTCCTGAAAACCCCTTACTTAGTGATGAAGAGAGTGAAGATTAAGATTTTATCAACCCAGACATCAATCATCTCAGTGGTAATCAACTTCGTGCTACAGCATAGTTGCACGCCAAGCACCTTCAAGACGCAGGTATTGTTAGTACAATTATGGGTGAAGAAGATATTCCAGAAGACTACCTAGAAAATGTTAACACAACATATAGTGAAAATAAGTCTAATAGAATAAAAACTATAACTCCTTGCCGAAAGTGGCAAGATATGGACTTGCATTTAGCACCAGAACCAACTTGGAAATACCTGAATGGCTTCAAAATAATTATAGTCCTGTAGAGATTTTTGAAATATTTTTTTGACACTGAAGTACTAGAACTCATAGTTAATTGTTAAAAAACTATGCTTTTCAGAAAGGTAATATAAAATTCAAAGTAACTATCAATGAAATCAAAGTGTTTTTAGGAATCTTCTTGTTGAGTGGAATTTGCAGTGTACCAAGGTATCGAATGTATTGGGAAACTTCAAGTGATACTCATAATGAAACAATATCAATAAATACTTTTGAAGACATTTTGAAATATTTATATATATGTGATAATTTAACACTAGATGGGAATGACAAATTTGGTAAATTTAGTTCGCTCTGGTTGTTACTAAATAAGAGGTGGTTACATGCTTTCCCTAAAGATGCAAATTTATCAATTGATGAAGCAATGGTAACATATTACAATTGTCATGGTGCTAAACAACACATCCATGGTAAACCAATTCGTTTTGGCTACAAAGTGTGGTGTCTTTATAGTCGCCTTGGCTATTTAGTTCAAGGGGAGCCCTATCAAGGTGCATCTACAGGGAATACACATCCCAGGCTAGGAGTTGGAGGATCTGTTGTTATTGACTTAGTTGACAAACTTCCACATGGACAGTACAGCATATATATAGATAATTTCTTTAATTCTGTTTGTCTACTAGAGGAACTAAAAAGTAAAGGCCACTACTGCACTGGCACTATTCGTTCGAATAGAATTGAGAAAGCATCCTTGGAAAAAACATCTACTCTGAAGAAAAAAGTAAGAGGTTCTTACTCCCAGCTGACAGATACAGATAGTGGAATAACTTTGATAAGATAGCATGACAACAATATTGTAACGGTTGCTTCTACTCTTCGAGGGGCTAAACCAATTGTTAAAGCAAGGATATGGAGCCACAAAGAAAATAAAAGAATTCAAATTGACCAGCCTGCCTGTATTATCAACTATAATTGTTATATGTGAGGAGTAGACAGACTCGACCAAAACATCTCGACTTACCGAGTAGATGTACGCATGAAGAAGTGGTATTTGCAGATGATCATGTTTCCTCTCAATGCCTCTATGAGCAACGCATGGCAGTTGTATAGTTTGACATCCAAAGGAAAGGAAGATAAACTAGATCTACTAGGCTTCATTCTATTCATTGTACAAACCTATCTATCTAAGTACAGCATAAGAGTAGCTCCAGGACCATCACCAAAACGTTTGAAAAAAACGAGTGTGTGATGACATACGACTTGATGGGCTCAATCATGTGATTGTAAAGAGCATGACGCAAATTCGATGTGGGGAGTGTCAACAATGAAATGCAAGAAATGCAATGTTGGATGTAATGTACATTGTTCGGTGATGTTTCATTCTCGCTGAAAGACTGCTATTGAAGCATAATATTGTAATTGTCCTACTCAATATGACCAAAATTAAATTGTAATAGTAAATAATCATTTTGTTGTAGTGTTTTAATCACTAAATTTAATAAAATTAATTTTTTACAACTATTTTATACACTTTTAAAATTCATTAATAACCTCTACCCTCTCTACCACACCACCTCATTAATGGGGCATGTCATTGTTTCAAAATGGTGCCATAAAAATATTTGAAGTTATATCATTGTTATTATACCCTATTATAGCCATACAAATGAATATTAAGATATTTAATAAAAAAATAGTTCTGGGAATAAATGGGTTAAGATTCAAAATGGTGAAGAAAATTTTTGCCTTGCCCTTTCATAGTTTGTTGCCAAGGCTGTGTGTGATGTTAAAAGAGAGCCAGGGTGCATGGATGTGAACACCAATAAATAAAATATATTAAAATCAAAAATTCAAAGCTTATGAACTATGCCATGATTCCCATGAGAATCTTTTGAAAGGTGATAGGTTATTTAAGCTGGAACAAATTCAAACAAACTTCTCCAAATACAAAATATCAGTGTTCATGGAGAGTCGTCATGCAGCCAAGAAACGCTTCTTCAAGGCGCGGCTACCACGTACTTTCACGAAATTAACTTTTGTGTCATTGGGACGTCCTGCATTGTCTTCCTTCATATTAATGTAAATGACAATCATTGCACTGAATATGGGGGTGATAGGACTTATATACAAAAATGATGCCACTAAGGACCAATTTTTCGGATTTGTAGAAGAGATTAACACAACAAAATTTAAGGAAATCACCCTCATAGCGCAAAATGCCAAGCACTTTGATAGAAATTTTATATTAAAATATATGCTGGAGGAAAAAATTCACTCCAGAGCTCATAATGAATGGTGGGAGAGTCATGTATATATGTTACTACCCACTCCACTTTATTGACTAGTTAAACTTTTCCCGAAGTCGTTGAGATTTTCTCATGGCACTCCAACAAATAAATGTCTCGAAAGGATTTATTGTAAACCTGGAATGCTTGGCACCTATTAGAGATTCAACTCCCGTACCCCAACCACTTAAACCGTAGCAGTACCCTAAGAAGAATAAATTGAAAATGATGGACGAAAATAGATGGCTGCCTTTCCGATCTTAATGGATCATTTATCTTACATCTACTACGACCCTTCTCATCATGCAAGGGTTTGCAAGGGCGGCGTCTATCATAATGGCGTTGAAGAAAGATCCACTCAATGTGCGAGAACGGCTTCATGTGCAGGATGATTATACGCTACAAAAACCTATGATAAAAAGGTTTACATGAAACAATACGTGGTGTCAAAAATTGAAGATCTCTGGCGAGCCGATCTCAACGATATGCGAAGTCTCGGAAAATACAACGACGGTGTAATTTACTTGCTCACCGTCACATATGTGTTTAGCACTGGGCGAGGACGCATCCCTCCAAAATGGGGAGTGTCGCGAGGGACACCTTTCAGGACATTTTCAATCAAAGCGGCCGTAAACATTTAAGTTTAAAGATGGAAAAGGGGACAGAATTCACAGCACATCTAGTTCAGAATTTCAAAGTAAAGAATGCGTGTATTATTATAGCACCCATTATCCGGACGGGAAAGCAAGCATTGTGGTACGATTCAATATAGCTGTGAAAGAGCGCGCGTGGATATACTTTAACAAAAATATCTCATATCGCAATGAGGACGTCCTCTGAGATCTCGTCAACGCTTACAACGCCACAAAACATTCCATTATAAAGATGGATACTTGAGAATTATCAGAAATCAATGTGATTCAAGTCAGAGATAATATGTTTGGTCAGTGGTTCCCAAACTCGAATAGTTATCCAAAACTCAAAGCCGCTTACACGGTGCGTATTAGCAAATCCAAAATGATTTTGACAAGATCTACGAGAACTATTGGAGCGAAGACATGTTCAAAGTCAGCGGTGTTGTGTTGCGACAACCAGTCATCCACAGGTTCACCGAACTTGATTTCTAAGAGGTGGAGGAATCTTTTACGAACCTGAATTGCAACACTTACGTCTTCCCAAAACCTTTAAATTGATATAATACTACGTGCGTAGGGTAAAGGTTCCAGAAAGAAAGGGTACGTTCATTGAAAATGTTACACCAGTAAGTTTAATTTTCGGATTTATGATAGTTACGTCAGCGCACTACCATGAAGAGACAGTTTTACATCACTTTGCCGAATGACAGCTCTATGGGATATTTCCCGAAAAATACCCTCGCGAAATTCACCACGAAACTACCTTACCGTCTTACAATCGTCGAACACTAGGACATTGATCTCGCCAAATTCCAATATACATGTTCTTTCACCACCGTACCCGAAAGCTAAAATATTGTATGATAGAACTGGGTCATCTCTAATGGCGCGGAAGAAATATTTAAGGATCACATACCGCCTGGAAATTACAGAAATATCCATAAATTTCTCATAGCCTAAACGAATTATAGGCGTTTTGAAGGGGATTTCAGAGTTTTTATTTAAGTACACAAACCCCAAAAAGTGAAGGGACATTGTTTCTTATTCACCAAAATATAGAGTTGCTGACTCTATCTAGTTTATCGTTTGTTTTAAAGATTGTTTTTAAATTTAATTGCTTACATATTTGATTTTGGATTGAATATTATATAAAGAGCTCAGCTGAATGTTGAGAATTATATTGCTGACAAATTTTAATATGCTAACACACCAAAAATTAGTGTTTTTTTTTAAATTTGGGAAAGTTACATTACCTACTTTCTACCTAACCTCAATCCACCCCTCCAATATTGAAATATTAAGGAATAATTATATTCTGTTTGTTTAGGAAATTGTTATTGCTAAGGCCGGAAATATTGGGGTTAGGCTCTTGATCGGGTACTTTAGGGTGGTTTGTCCGTAGTGGTTTACCACTCCCACTTCACGCAAATAAGGGTACAATTAATATATAATATATTCCCTCTAATCCCTAACATATTAGCGTGATGAGTATTTGATTTTAGAGACAAACTTATAGTAAGGCATGGTACTTAGAAACCAATACAAAACCAGCGTCACACTCCTCCATACCTCGCTGTCAAAGGTAAGGAATAGAGCAAGGTAACATGACTGTCAAGCTTAAATACAGTATTGTGTAGTACATTGGCCTGTCTGCACTCAGCCTTTCATACACTTCCCATTCCATAGTTTTAGTTTATCAATATACTGACAAAATAATATCTATGGCCTATATGAGTTTAAAAAAAGGGCTTGTGTCACATTGTCGAGTTTCACTGAGTACAAATATTTTTAGCTATTCCAATTAAATGTTTTCTGACTTTTGAGTTCTACACATATCTCATCATGTGATTTATAGTAGGGTGGAAAGGGACGGACGCGAGAAAAGGTCAATATTTTTTAATTTTATAGAAAAACTTTATTTTTGCCAAAATTAATGAACTGTTGCTTCTGTAGAACTATATAGCCTAGTTTTATACACATGGTCATATCAACAAATCTTCAATATTCATCATAAACTTAGCGGCAGTAGATAAAAAACTTTTTAAATGAAGAGAAAAAATTGCTATTCAATTTCAGAACATCCTTGACCGATATTAAAATATGTTGATTTCACCATTTGGAGAAATTAAGATGATGTTTCTACTGGAGAATTGTTTGATCTCTTTTATCTAAAATATATTTTTATAAAACACGTACAAACATTAAGCCTTTTCTCCCTTTTCCTTCAAGCCTAGACATCTAACTCAAAATATAATCTAAGGAAAAAATTAGTAAATACAAGATGAGCACCCAATTATTACCTCCAGCACATTACTTTATGACAAATATAAGTATTTTTTAATTTTTGAGATGAATTAAATAGTGGTCAAGTGGTCCAAAATGTCAGGCTCACAAAAATATAATATAGACTATTAAACATAAATGTTCAATTCCACACTTGAAACTTTTATTGATGAGAATGCAAAGAATCAAATCTCTGGGATTTTAAGTAGCCCAGAACAGCAGCTAGTAGGCCCAAGACTTTAGGATTTCAAAATATTATGTGAAATTAAAAAAAATGTATACTCCTAAGGTTTACATCTTCAGGAATCCCGAAGTTCATTTAAACAGTTTCTCAGTATTGAAGTTAAAATGTTATCAAACTATTGCATAAAAGATTTTAATTGGATATTTTGTTGTTTTTTCTGTTGCTTAAACTACTATATAATAGGAGAATTAATCTATTTGTTTAAATATTGAGTATGTAAGATCAAATCAAATAAAAAATGTAAAGGATACCTATAGTTAATGATTAAAGTGATACAGTTTATTTAGCTGATAAATGCCCCGTGATCGAGAATTAATTAAAGCGGTATGGTATTTTGGTTATATAATTGCGTACTTGATTTTTATATTGAGATAATTGGTATTTATAGCCCCATTATCGAGCGCCAATTATTATGATACGATTTTCTAATCTGATATTTTAATTGAATATATAATACCTTTATTGTTTAACACGATTTATTAAAGTGATTTCATCTTCGGCACTGAAGATTTAATTTTATATTATACAGTTTAGCTGAACTACAGATTATTACTCTGTAACATTACACGTTTCATGTTTTAAGTACCGTGCTGTGTAGATTTATGTAACCACTCTCTATTACCGGCACTGTTAATAAATGTTTTTGTTAGACATATATCCATACGCACAAGTGGCTCATATGACATACCCCTTGCCTCTTGGACCTCTTTGTCACCAGTGTCAAAACCAACTAATAGAAATAGTCCTGGCGGCAGATGTTTAGAAGGCTAGCCTCTTATTGGGTAGTGGGAGCTATCGTCACTTTTTTGGTAAACACTACGTAGTTGACTTTTGAAAGAAAAATTAAGTTTTAATGGAGCAATCCTTAGGCATTATTTCTGAAAAGCTCGTGAGTCTCCATTGATAAAGTATAGAACGGATATCTTACATAACATACTTTAAAGTAAAATGTACTTTATCCATGACTTTTTTTAATGTATGGGAAGGGTCAAAATCAGTATCGTTACAATACATCAATTTGCTTATATGTTAAAGAATTTAATAAAGTTTGATATATGCAAATTCCATATTGTGCTAGATCTACGTTATACTCGACATTTGATATTCTTAAAATTAAATATTAATAAATTTGTAGAGTGTAAGTTACATATATTTCATAGGTGTATAAACATTGATTTAAAACTACTTGTATAACAATGCAATAGTTATGATATATTGTTTACATCTTTTCACAATTGATTGCTTTTATTTTTAATGTTCAAGCTTCTTTATGAATAAATGGAAAGACATAATTTTATATTTTTATTATTTATTTAATGTTTCATTTTTATTTTTTTATTTGCCTTATTTCAATGAAAAATCATCGCACTGTTCGTTGCAATGTTCTTAAAATAGTGATACTGTAGCATTTTTAAAAACACTATACATTGCTTTGGTTGAATAATTAACCGTGTATTTGAGATTAGATAAAATTAGACTAAGATTAAATTTTATAAATCCAAATATAATTTAATGTAGGCTGAAAAATCAAGAAAATAAATATTATTAATATTTGAAATATCTCAAAGTACCATAAATTCAAATTAAATTTTGAAATGCGAAAATAAAATATAAATGTTAAAATTATTTATTTATAAAATGTTTAAATTAATTATCGTTAAATAAATTAATTCTTTTAAAACTCAAATCTTTAAATGAGTTGTGTTTATTATTCAATCAATCATTGTTCACCGAATCTTATACGTTAAACTTTACGTACAACATAAATTTAAACATAAAATTTACTTAATTAAATTTTCCTTAATATGAAAAAAACCTACATATTTTTAATTGTTATATTAAATTTATTTTAAAAATGGTGTCATGTTCTCTCACAAATTTTTTATTGATCTGTTTAGTTTTATATATTAATATGACTTCATTTTTTTTTATCATCGCAGAACTATTGATGATTTGCCATTGAGCAAGGCATATTACATTATCACATATTCCAACCACTTATATTAGCATCTGATTTTAAAATATTTAGTTGTTTGTTAAAGAGCGTTGGCTCTTTACTCAAGGTCAAATTGCCCTTTCATTTTCTTTTACCTTGACTAATGACACAGCTGATCAAGTTCAGGGTCAACCTACCCTTTATCTTTTACTTTCTTTCTCTTTCTACGTTTCTTTCGTGATGTCAACTTCTTGTTGTGTGAGCAATAGAAACTATACTATATCACACTAACCTTATGATGTTTAAAATATTTGAAATGTATGGAAGACAATATTGGAATCTTATAGTTTGATAAAATAATACAGACTTAGATAATGCTTGGTAATACGGATAAATAGAATGCAAACAGTTGAATATAAGAAGTGATTGTTAATGCGTCATAGCATTATTTTTAATTAAAGTCAAAACATTAGATAAAACATACAATGAT
Source organism: Timema poppense (assembly GCA_902141375.1). Lineage (NCBI taxonomy): Eukaryota > Metazoa > Arthropoda > Insecta > Phasmatodea > Timematidae > Timema > Timema poppense. The sequence continues at coordinate 107,265 of CABFOV010000738.1, forward strand.
ATGAGAAAAAGGTTAACCACGGGAGTGTTGTTATATAAAAATGGTTAAATGTTTAACAGCAAACCGCAAGTCAGGAGAATTAGTAAAAAATATAAAAATAATGTACACAGTAATAATTAAAATAACAAGCGTTAGTAACCAGAAAACCTTAAAATTGAGTAAGAATACAAGTAGAATAGAAATGGGTTAACTCATTTTTTAAAGTAAATTACATTAATATGAATGAAAATCTACCCAATTGTAAATCTAAAAAAGGAATTAAATTGAATAAAGTATAACTTAAATAAAAAGTAGTAGCTAAACGTTGAATGTAAACAATGTAAAATTAATTAAAATGAATTAAAACTTGAAAAAATAACATGAATTGTGAACATAATTAAAAAGATTTTAAGTTGAGAGATAGTTATCTTATAGTTTGCTTGAAATAATATGTCTCACTACCATGAAATATTTAAAATCATTTTTAATTTCGAATTGGATAATTACTTTCTCATTAGTGAAAAAATCTCTCTTATATGCTGACTAGAACCTTTTAAATATTGCCTAGGTGCCTTAGGAATTTAAATAAAATTAAATTATAACTAAAAATCCATTACAGTATCCTAATTAGTTACAACACCATAATAAGCTCTCAATAACCTTTGTACTAAATTAGTATTGACTGTTACATTACGCTATCACAGATTAACCTTTTAAACTTCTTAATAATTTCCTTAATATCTGTCAATTTCAATCCAGATTTACTGTTGGACATTTAATACATATTGGGGGAAAACTTAGGATTTGCATCATTTGTTTCTGACTTATCTCATAAGCTACACTGGCTAGCTTTATGTTTGATCACACCTCTTATCTGACACTTCGTAACTCCCAAACTCACCAGTAATAAAAATTGAAGCATGACTTGACCATTTCTAAACCCATGTCTGAATACACCTTAACCCCCCAACACTACCAGATGCCCTCGGGCCATCTTTCAACGTGTGACGACGCTTGAGAGCATGGCTCGTACATCACTAAGTCATGAGTTAATACACATTAGCTCCTCAACCAATACATCTAATAAATAAAATGCTTTAAATCAAGACACAACTAGCCTTTTATATTTCCACTCACCCTAGCTTACTGTGATAGTGCATATCTTAGTTAATTTCTTAAGATATCTCAAATTTTATATTTCACCTCAATAGCTTACTCTGAGATTCCGATAATGTCTTAAAACAATACTTTTTGAATTTATATAAAATGTAATTAATTAAATTAAAATGTCCCTCACACAAATATTAAGATTCGTTTCTTAACTGTCACTCTTAAAATTCACCATTGGTGAAATACTACGTTTATTCTGACTTCCAAGATCGTCTACTAATTAAGTTCGATCCTAATTAACTAACTAATTAGCCAAACCTAAACAATTTGTTTTACAATTAAACTATTTAAATTCTTATAATGCTCAAAATTGCCCTGATGGCATAGTCTTATATTAACTGGAACTATTAAATTTTCACCAAATATTTATAATATATAATTAACAAAAATATGTCCTTAGAATTTGCTCACACTATAATCTCTCCTCGCGTGCTTTCACGCAACTCCAGTTGACAACTATAACCAACCCCTCACCCAACTTTCTGTCAACATGCTTCAAAGGGACCATGCCCCCTCCTATAAGTATACTTTTGTCCTATTATATATTTGTTATCCTATTATTACCTATTTTGAGTTTATTGAATTTCCTTTGATTAACTATATTAAATCCAAATGAGATTAATATGATTCGTTCATAATATATATTTTTTAAATATAAGATTTTATATTTGTAATTATACCTGGTTTGAATCTTACTCCTAAAGAAATGTTATTATTTATTTTCTTGGTTCTCCTTCCAAGTAAACGTCCTTGTAGTACTTACTCTCTTCCTTTTAAACAAAATATGTCTACCAGAAAGCTTGTTTTGGAGACGTAGAGGAAAACAAAAGATGTTTATTATTATATTTGTTTTGAATACGTAGAGAACTTTGTGCGTGTTAACTAATAAACCCTTTTATTTTACAAAACAAGGATTTATTCTACCTTGCTGAGTTTACTGTTGCTAATTGTTTACTTACAATTTCTGTTTTAGGTGTTCTAACAAAACGTATTGCCTTTTTATGGCTAAAGTTGGATTGAATATTTCACATTATTTACAGTTACATAATAATTATATTTACTTAATTTCTTTTTCTTTCATAGACTAAAATTATAATTAAATTCACTGTTAACTATCCAAAATTGAAATACCTTTTGAGTACTTCCTGGATCGAAAACTTTCGGAGAGATATAATGAAAACCACCATTAATTTTCCTTTATAGCTTCCTACCTAGTCCCTGGTTTGATCTCAGAATGGATCGTTTTCTCTGGTTTGATTTCATTTTTTAATCTTAGTCTCTGGTTCGATGTCTGATCAGGTCTCTTGGATTGAATTGTAGTTTTAAGTTTGATCTTTGAATCGATCGTTTTTTATGTTTCGATCATTGACTGGATTATTGTTTTTGGTTCGGTCCCTGATTGGATAATACCATCTTGTTCGATCTCTGATTGAATCGTAATATCTTGTTTTATCCCGGATCAAATGGCAGTCTCTGGTTCAATCTCTGATTGGATCGTTTTCTGTGGTTCTGATTGGATCATACTATTTGATTTGATTTTGGATTGGATCTTATTATCTGGTTTGATTCCGGATGGGATCGTACTATCTGGTTTGATCCCAGATTGGATAGCTATATTTGGTTCGATCTAGGATTGGATCGTTTTCTGTGGTTCTGATTTTATCATACTACCTGGTTTTATCCCGGATGGTATCGTACTATCTGTTTCTATCCTGGATTGTATCATACTATCTGGTTTGATATCTGATTGGATCGTTTTTTGTTGTTCAATCTCGGATTGGATCTTACTATTGAAATTACTACCATCGGCTACAATTTTAACACCTATATCATCAATGAATTTACTGAGTTTTGCATTTATTTTCTGATTACTTGCATCTATTTTATTATTAATTTTTATGTGTTTAATCTAATTTATGATTACCTGCATCTATTCTCTTATTAGTTTATTCACTGTTCACTGCCATTTGCTGTAATATCAATTTCATAAACTGATTTAAATCTCTTATGTGTTCCACCATTGTTTGTTTCTTTACTATTTCATGAGCTTTCTGGTCTATTATTATACTTCCTGCGGTAATTAGATTTCCTTTCGTATCTTTTTCTACCTTATCTTTTTTCTCTTTCTCTACAAATGGCTCTACTCTGTCCTAGTCCCTTGCTATTATTTCTTCATCTGAATATTCTAAGTTTATTGATTATTTGGTTTGTTTTCGTATTCTGTATCATCAAAGTAGCTGTTATTATCACTGTCCCCTTTTTGGTTTTAATCCGCCATCCTCCCTTCCAAAATATATTAATAATAACGATATTAGTATTAAAACAGATGTTTTATATTTTGTGAATTAAATAGAAAAAAAGTTGTCTAAGTTTCATTTGACTAGTTTTATGAGGTCTTCTGTCGGCTCTTTTCGCCTCGGTAAGCTGTTCTTCGTTGGTGTGCCGTTTGTAAAACATCCACGTGTTTCACCTAGGAATAATGTTCTTTGTCGGTGTGCCGTCTAGTGTATCGTGTGTGAAACGCCTGTGTTCTCCTCGGTACGATGTTCTTCGTCGGTGTTCCGTCTACTGTGCCGCGTATGAAACGTCTGTTTCACCTCGGTACGATGTTCTTCAACGGTGTTCCATCTAGTGTGCCACGTGTGAAACTCCTGCTTGTTTCACTTCAGTTCTCAGTCAGATGTTATTGCTTTTGTGCTGTTTAGTGTGCAGTGTGTCTCAGTCGGTGGAGTCCTTTTCTTGCCTCAGGTATTGGAAGATCAAGCGTAGCGGCTAGGTTCCAATTGTAACTTTACGAATTATTTTGTTGGAGTTGGGCGCCAATTGTAACGTTATGGCCCCATGTTGTGCCATTTGAAGTGTTATTGAATTAATCGCTCCACGTTGGGTGCCGATTGAAGTGATACATGTCAGCGAAGGGCATCGATTGAAGTGATACCGTTTAGTTAGCTGATCATTTCCCCGTGATCGAGCACTAATTAAAGCGGTACGGAATTGCGGTTATATAATTGCCCTACGTTGGGCTCCAATTGATATGCTACGGAATGTTTTGAAATACATGACACGCGATGGGCTCCAATTATTACGTTATGAAATTAATTGGTCCACGTTGGGCGTAGATTAAAACGTTACGAGTCAGCGATGGGCAGCGATTAAAGTGATACCGTTTAGCTAGCTGATAATTGCCTCGTGATCGAGCACTAATTAAAGTGGTATGGCATTTCAGTTATATAATTGCGTACTTGATTTGTATTGTGAGATAATTTGTATTTATAGCCCCGTGATCGAGTGCCAATTATTATGACACGTTTTTTTAATCTGATAGTTTAGTTGAATAAATAAAACCTTTACTGTAGCACATGATTTATTAAAGTGATTTTATCTTCGGCACTGAAGATTTAATTTCTTATGATACAGTCTAGTCTAACTATAGATTATTTCTCTGTAACATTACACGTTTCGTGTTGTAAGTGCCGTGCTGTGTAGATTTATGTGACTACTTTCTATTACCGGCCCTGTTAATAAATGGTTTTGTTAGACATATATTCATACACACAAACGACTTATATATATGACCTGCCCCTTGCCTCTCGGACCCCCTTGTCTACAATGTCAAAACCAACTAATATAAATAGTCCTGGCGACCGGTGTCATGAAGGCTAGCTTCCTATTGGGTGGAGGAAGCTAACGTCACTTTTTTTTGTGTAAACACTTCGGAGTTGATTTTTGAAATAAAAAATAAAATGTTATTTCTGAAAAATTCGTTATTCTCCATTGATGAAGTATAGAAAGAATATTTTACATACCATACTTTAAAGTAAAATGCACTTCATCCATGACTTTTTTAATATATTAGAGGGGTCCAAATCAATATCATTACAGTATATGTAAATTTGAGTGCAATCAGTACAGTTGTTTTTGAGTTAAAGAGGAACGTACAGAAACAACACATTTTTATCAATTTATTATAGATTATGGCTTCTTTAATTTAAATGACTTCACAGCCACATTTATATTTTCCCCCAGCAAATTGTGCTAACCGTCAGGCTTATACTATAAACAATAACTTTACTGGAGTAGGAATGTTGAAAGTATGATATATCGAACATGTACCAAAATTACTATAGAGGGGTAGTAGGAAATAATTTTGGAAAAAACAATCTTGTGTTTCTCTACAGCAATAAATGGTGGATAAGTGCAATAGTGGAATTTAAATATCGTAGTGGCGTGTCGTTTAATGCTGTCAGGGTAAGAAGAGTTATATTCTGAAAATTGAAAAATGTCACCTGGACACGGGAATCGAGCCCGTGTCCAGGTGTCATTTTTCAATTTTCAGAATATGATATCTATGAGGGAATATCCCTACTAAAATGCATTAACAATAGTTTCGGCTATTTGTTTCATTAAGAAGAGTTAGTTGTAACTGTACCTGTGAATTTTTCTCATAACCGAGTATTATAATCGTTTGTAGGTTATCAACTAACATACATACCCATGAGAGCTATGATGGGTAAAATTGGGATTGAGTGAGAACATAAAATAGTTTACAGTTTTAGCAAGCTCTGATTGTTCTGCCAACATTCCATGACATGCCACTGCTAATGCAATAAAGTACGAATAAGTAATTAAGTAACATTGTAATTTAAAAAAAAACTTTATGATGTGAGACCGTAAGTGAGTTATATTAATCGAATGGCAGTGGTGATAATGCCAACATTTGTGGACAAGGGTGTCATGTGGTCAGTACAATGAAGCCTCTGGCCATTATTCTACACATTCTATAGCAGAGCTGCTACTTATTTATTTAAGTAAATACTCATTTGACCTCATGAGGGTGAGTTTGGCCCATTTACTGATCCACTGCCTAACAGAAATTTCTGGAATCTATGAATATTAAAAGCATATGCTTAGAGTAAATGATAGTTTTCTGTGAGCAAATAATATTGCGTCGTTAAAGTATCAACTGCGGTCAATTGTCATAAGAAATCGTATTTAGATATAGGATTGCCAACAATATGATAGTAGGTTTATATATATATAGAACAAGCACATAAATCACAAATATATTATATTCTGTAATGTTTTGAAAAATAAGTTAGAAAATCGGTGTTTGGATTTTAAAGTAATAAGAAAATAATAATTAAAAAGATAATATGTTTTATATTAATAAATTAGTAATGAGTTAAGGATAAGTGCTGCTCTCTAGTAAACATGGAATAAGTTAAGGCGAGTTTCTTCTGCTGCCATCTATCAGACAAGTGGTACCGCAATTGAATGGATACAATTCAGGATTATGTGGGTATAATGCAAATATTTCTAGTGGATAATATTCAGACATTTTATTTGTAATGCGTGTTTAAGAAAATGTCTGAATGGCTACCATTCAGAATGGATACAATTCAGGATTTTGTGGACATTATGAAAATGGATACAAATCAGACTTTTTATTTGCAATGCGTGTTTAAGAAAATGTCTGAATGGCTACCATTCAGAATGGATACAATTCAGGATTTTGTGGGTATTATGATAATGGATATAAATCAGACTTTTTATTTGTGGTGCTTGTTTAAGAAATATCTGAATGGCTACCATTCAGAATGGATACAATTCAGCTCCCCCTAATCTGCAAGGAGCGATGGGGAGTTTTGAGCCACAATCTCGGAGTTTTATATAATGACGTCCAAAGTCAAGTGACAAGGGCTCGAATCCCTGTCAAAGTATAAATGTTCTTACCTACCGTAGGAAATCATTAATTACAGTAAATTGTGATATATTTATTTAATTTATCTATTACTGTAGAAATATTTAAAATATATTTTCTTCCCTATACTTAAAAAAATGTAGCCATTTCTTTTTGTTTTTTCAGTGACATAGATTTTACGTTTACTACTAACGCTAATTATTTAAATACATGGTATAGGGAGGTTAGAATTAAAATAAGTGCACCACAGTTTGTTTATACAGAACATGTGAAAACCACACTATTTTATACGTGATAGCCTGATAAAAAAAAGAAATATACTTAAAAAAATTAATGAGTTAGATAAAGGTGGCCAAAGATGTTGAAAAATTGCAATTTTTTAAATTTTACTTCAATTAAATATAATTTTCGTACTGTACGTGTACTTCACTTTAAAATTTGGCCATGATGCTAACCTTTATGGAACGCCATACTAACAAGAACATTGTGTTCTGTGATCTAAAAAAAAACTGATTTAAATAAAGTTCACTAAACCATATTTCCATTTAATATCATTAATTTATTATTTTATTTTGATTATAACCCATCCAAAACAAAGTTTTTTCTTTTTTATTTCTACGTTCAGAACACAGGTTACTAATGGCTTAATCTTATTGGGTAGAGATGAGGACGGTAGCTAAGAAGAAGTGAACCTGCATTTGCATAGAGTAAAGATGGGAAAACCAGAGTGATAAATCACTTATGGAAAACCGTTAAAGATATATATATTTAACGGTAAAACTACCTTCAGTTCACACAGATGAGATTCGAACTTCCCAATAAATGGTGATCAAACCAACAGCAAGCAACGGCTGTGGGTTACTAAACTTTGTAAACTAATAGATACTTTATCGTGACACCTCGCAAAGAAAGTATTGCTATCGTCAAAAATTAGAAATCGAGATTTTGATAAATGTCGACGTTTCATAACCCCCTGAAACAAAAAAAAAGTTGTTGACTGTTTATACCTTGGTTTGGGCTAGAACCGAAACCACTTTAGCATTTGGGTTAAAATTTTGTATCTGGGGTTTACATAAGGACCCACCTGTTTTTTTAAAATTAGATATCTAACCCTAAATTTAAGGCTAGTTTAATATTGAAAGGCAAAAAAGGATAAATCTATTTTCTCGAAATTCGCTTTAATGACTTTGATTAAATTTGATATCTAAACACTGTTTAACATTATAAACAAGATGGACCTTTTCATTTTCTCATTAACATGACTTTGAGGGCACTTTACATAGGGGAGATTTTCAAATTTTCATCATTTCTCCATAACTATTTGAGACTCGTAATAACTTATCGTTTTAAAGTGGTAGTACTGTTAAATGTAAAATTCTTTCATTTGCAATATATTTTTATAAAACCAACAAATTTTGAGTTATAAACCAATGTATATACTTTTTAATCAGGGGTGTAGTAGAGCGTAAACGTGGGGGAACGCCGTTCGGGCATTGCTTTTCGTGATAAGATTTTTTTTTTTTAAATGTAAATTTTTATGCTTTGAAATTCCAAGTTAACTAATTGCTTTATAGCAATATTGTGTTAAAACTTTTTTTCATACTATTAATCAATAAATTCTGATGAAATTTACAGCGCTCTATGCGAACTTCTGGAATTTTAGGGGAAGTGCGTTAAGTAAGTTTTTGCCTTTGCAATCATCAAAAGATGCTCCAAATAGCTTCTAGAGGCACTTTTGTTTGTGCAATTCTTTCGCCTACGGTGGTTGGGGGTCCCGAAACCCCACTTCGACTTTGTGGTTGCTACGACCTCGCGTTCAGGCACTGCTAAATTTACGACTACACCATTGTTTTTAATACAGGTTTTTGAAAATTAATTTTATTCTTATTCTCTTTGGTTAACAAAGATGTTTCTCTTTTTCCCATTTTTTCAGTAACAGTGTTCCTTGTTCCTGATGTCATAGAGTCAGGGATGGCCCGAGCTATATTTCGCACCCGGGTGGTATTACTGTTTGGCACCTCTCTACGTAACCGGTGGATAATATAGTCCATTCACCATTGGATTGTAGGTAACTAACAGCTAGCAAAAGTTAGCAGATCAAATCTCATGTATCCATTTGCCAAACCATATTATCTGCAATGAACATAATATTTTGATTTATTGTCACTTTTGGGAGTCAAACTTTTATCAAATAAATTTTATTTTTAATTGGTATTTCTTTTGGCAGTTCTTAAATCTTATGCTAGCTGCCAGCTACCACATTTCTCATGGTGATTGTACTCTCGGAAAATATTAGAATAATCCCCAAACGTAACGTAGCCTGGACGTGATAGGAAAATAATTGAAATGGAAACTCCACAAATGTTAAACATACGCTAAACGTTTCATTTAGAGATTGTACAAATACTGTTAGGATTACAAATTAAAATATAAGAACCTGTTTTGTAGACAATGTCATCCTTTATTTTTATTATAAGTTTAACAAATTCTTTGACATTATGAATGGTTTACTTTTTAAATGCAAAAATAATTTTAGGGAGCCATTATTTCAAGCAGGCAAATGTAAAATAACTTTTTAAGAGTGGAACTATATTCTATTTTACTCACCACTAAATTAAACTAATGTGTAAAATTTCATGTTAGTATATAAAATTGAACGTTTGTTAATCTTAGTAACTCCACTATCGCGCCCTGTCTACGTTAGGTTTGGAGTTGTTAGGTTTGGGGATTATCTTCATATCCCACCCAGGCTACGCTATGTCATGTCTAACTCTGTTTGGCACCCTGGACAGCTTCCTGGTTCGCACGGCCCTTAAGCCACCCCTGCATAGAGTAACTAAAAGTGTATATTATTTCATTTCACAAATTCTAACGAGTTTTTAGTAAATGTCTATTTCAAGATAAAAGCGAGAGAAAGTCTGTGTGGTGAGCCATACCATTTATTTTTTATTACTAAAATACAAGATTGCCTTTACCTCTGTTTGAGTAGGTTTGTTTCTAGGACGTTTTTATTCTTTCTACTATTATTTTTATTATTATTATTATTATTATTATTATTATTATTATTATTATTATTAACTATCGACGTATCTACACAACTAGAGGTAATGTAACATCATTAAAACCATTATACTCATATTAATGTGAGAGACAAGATTCATACTTTCTGAACGTTTTTTAACAACTTGTATACACGTGTGTGTGTGTGTGTAATTTCTCTAAAAAAAGTATTAAACTAAAATAATTTGATGTCTATTTTCAGGGGATAGAAATAATAGCTGTGACACCCATGCCCAGCCTCCTCTAAGTAAGCTCCACGATGCGCCACTGAATCTTAATATCTTCAAAATTAATTCTGCTATAAGTTGGAAAAGGTTTTGTTCGTCTATAAAACATGAATAAAACTATTTAGAGATATTATTTTCCCCTCTTTCTTCTTACAAAACCAACGTTATACAAATAGGTTTTATCTAATCAAGGAAACACTGTGTATGCAAATTATTTATAAGATAAACATAATCAAGTCTACTCTATAAAAACATTTTAACATAGTTCATACAAATACATTACAGGGAACATTTTCAATAGCCCAGGTTTGAGAGTGACAGACAATTAGTGTCAAGTCAAGGGTTTTACCTGTACAGGATATAAGTGGGGAGAGGGAAGGGGGAGTAGCGGGTTTTACCTTTACAGGATATAAGTGGGAGAGGGAAGGGGGAGTAGCGGGTTTTACCTGTACAGGATATAAGTGGGAGAGGGAAGGGGGAGTAGCGGGCTTTACAGAAATAAAAGATGGAAAGATGAATGGCAAAAAGGAGTTGAGGAGGAGAGGGAGAGGTTCTTCCGAAGACAGAGAAATCTACCAGGAAGCTAGTGAACTTTTTCAACAGTTCAGACATGATTTAATTTGAAAATATCAAATTTCGTTAAAATTATTATATTACAAATATCCGTCATGTATGATAGAACATTATCTTATTCTCTACTCAAAACTATATTCTTGTATTTCATGTTTTATTTATTTTTAATTTAATTTAAACTACCTATTATTGTAAAAAGTAAATATTAACTTGTAACTTTTTAATTAATATAGTTCATTTTAAATTTACAAGTTTAATATAATACAAAAAGCATGTTAATATACACATTTTCTAAGCAATAGAGTAAACAACTTTATTTTCCTTATATAGTAGCTATCCATCCGAATCTTAATGGTAATTTAATTTCTCACATCTCCTTGGATGAAGAAATTCTTGTGATTTAAAAAAAAAGTACATTCAAGATTTTGATGGCTATCAACGTTTCATCTCTCACTGAATCTTAAAAATTTGTTTTGTGATGCCGTCTGTTTGTCTATCTACAGCTGAAACCATTTTTCAGATTGGACTAAATCATGGTATCTAGGTTTTTCATAAGGTCCACCCGAGGACTTTTAGGAATAATTATATACCCCTAAAATTATAAGTAGTTAAGCCTACTGTAGGGCACAATTTTTGGAATAATTATATACCCCTAACATTATAAGTAGTTTAATCCTGCTGTAGGCCAAAAAAATATTCTATATTCCAAAAATTCACTTTAATAATTTTGAGTACATTTTTTATTTAGGTACTGTTTAATCTTACAAAAGAAATTTCAGTTTTCATTTGCACATAAAAATGACTTTGATGATACTTTACATGTTATTTTTTTTCTTAAGGGTTTTGTAACATTTTATGTTGTCTGATTTACGGCTCTTTGATGGAATTTGATGGTTTGTTTACCTTTTTCGACCCTTCGTAAAGAGATGTATTGTGATTTTCAAAACAATCTAGATAAAGATTTCAACGTTTTACGACCCCCTGAAAGAACTAAACTGTTTTTTACGATGCCATGTGTCTGTATATCTTATTAGTCTAAACATTTTAACAAAACTATCACAAATATATCATACACAAAAGTAAAAAATATTCAAACATGAACTAAATATTTAAAATTGCGTGAATAGTCTATAGAACTACTTATTTTTGCATTTTTTTAGTAAAAACAAAAACAATCAAACTAATCTCACTGAAAAATGTATAATAGAAAAATATTTTGTGACGTCAGTCATAAAAAACACTCGTGGTACTGCGAGGGAAATTATCGGTCACTGAGCAGTGGAGGAAATGGCTCTAAGATACACACAACAATCGGACGGCAAACTAAAATTGAAAATCAACGATATTTCGTTGTTTTTTTAATATTACACTTTATGTCTTGTTCCAGAAATCTGTTAGGTGAAAAGGTATTAAAAAATAGAAAGGGGTGAAATAATAATAGTTTACATGTCCATAAACTTATTTTTAATTAATGAATATAGATTTTTTATATGACCCATCTTCAAATTATTACTTAAAGAATAGATTTATCCTTTTTTAACTCTAAAATATTCAGAAAAAAGCCAAAAAAGAGACGTACATTTTTGAAAAATACATTTTGGGCGTAGTCATGGAATCTAATTAGTTTGGTTGAAGATTGAAACAAACAAACTTTTTTTCAATAGTAGCAAGATTTACAAAGCTATTAAACCAAACGATCCACGGAGGTTCCCACACAGGTCTCTTCATAGTGTCAAAGTAATCAACCATAGATAGATAGATAGAATTTGTTTAAGAATTGACACTTACGAGTACTAAGAATATTTAAAGACTCTAAGAACAAAATTGAGACGCTTAAAATAGTCTTAGAGATATACTTTATGAAAATGAAGTAATACAGTTACTATAGTGTCACTGTACAGTTCATATGGTATTTTAATTACTCATAGTATGCATGTAAATTTCTTTAAAAATCTTACAAATGTTTCACACATATGTGCTTATTTATAACCATAAGTTAGTATTTAAAATCTTTGTCTCTCCAATAATTTAAACAAAATATAAATCTAGTATTCCGTCTCAACATCGAGTATTATTCTAAAGCCTACATTCTCTTCTCCCCTGGGTTTGTATAAAAGCTTAGAGTAAACTGTTTTGTGGGCAAGTGATTGAGTGTTAGTTTCACACGAAGGAGAGAAGATGATTCAGAGAAGGTAGAAAACACTCCATCTATTTTTAATCAGTCTAAATGTACGAGTCCGCCACAGCAAGATTTAAGACTGACGTATAGTTGGCGTCTTTCCAAGTGGAGCGTCTCTTTGATAAATGTAACTGCGAACTCATATGGGCAAGCTATATTTATTTACATTTAATTAAATCTGTGGCATTCTCCTTAAATTTAAATTAAATATTGTGCATCTGAGCTACATAATTCGTAGCCCAGTTTGTGGAAAGACTATCGCGTGTTACTGTACCGTTGTTCAGGGGACACCCAAACGTACTAATCGTACATCTTTTCTGTGGAGGCTCTTTCCATGTCCTGATGAGATGAGGTGATGATGATAATTAGTATGAGGTTGTGGAGCCAGTGGAAACTCTTATACCTAGCCTAAGCCGTATTAACCAAATCCTGGTGACCGTTGGGTGTTTCTCACTAAAAGGGAATTACCCCAAGGTATCAACCGGGAATCGAGCCCGGGAACCCTAGGCTCGTAGCCAGATGCACTGACCACTATACCACGATGTTGGTTAATTGTTATAATAATTCAGTATTTTAAATGTATTATTCAATGCTCATACAATTTCAAATTATAAGTTTTGAGTTACACATTTTTATAATATTTGAATGAAATTATATGTATAGGGCACCTAGTGTGCAGAAAGAGTCTCATCAGTAGGCCTAGAGTAATGAATGGGAATTCGGACTTTTGGGAGACACTAGAACAGAGTTAATATAATCCTATTAGCGCAATGTAGGTACTCCAGCACGCATCCCATTATTAGAATGGAACGGTGCTCTGCCACTGGAAGAAGCCAGAAAAGTCTGTTTAACAATATATAATTGATTTAATCATTTTAATATTATATACATTTAGTTGATCTTACTGCCGGTCTGGCCTATAAACATTTAGTTTCATTAAAGCAATAGGCATGAGGAATGTATAAGTTAAAATAAAACTACCTTCATTTGAATTGAGTCAGGTTAGGAAACCAGTTAAAAAATTAAAAAACTGCTGTAAACTTAACTGGGATTCGATCACCAGAGGAAGACAAACCATTCCATCAACAGCCGTTTTGAGGTTAGGGGTTATTAGACATAAAATAATGAAGATTTTAATAATAGAATAGTTCAAAAATAAGTATCTTCAGCACAAAAATCAGAAGCAACTTTTCCTGTGCAACCATTTCAGTGGCCACATCACATGATGTATGCCACTACCCTTGCAGTAGCCTAGACTTCCGATGACGAAGATATCCAGGTTCAAATCTCAGTTGGATGTACTAAGGTTTTTCCAGAATTGTTTATACCCTCCATCCACACAAATGCGGGTACAAGTCCTATAAATATAGCCCTATTTCCTAAAACCACTAGTGTAATTATTGTATAGGCGTATAACTTGAACGGATATTAAAACGCGATGATAAATAGAAAAGAAAAACTTGTCCTGTGTTTGGCCTGTAAATACATTTTGTAAGGATCCAGATTTATATCAATTTATTAACAACTGTTTCTGCAAAAATTCTTTACATGAATTATTATATTTGTTTTTCTCAACGCTTGGAAGTATCCTTCTTGTAAACTACATCAAGTATAGATAAGATGACCGACCAGATGTCCTGCTTTGGGCACAAGTGTCTTGCTGTAGGGCGTATAGTTGTCCCACTTTGGAGGGAAATAAATTACATTCTTCTGCCACCATAAATCAATCAAATGAACGTGTATATATATATATATATATATATATATATATATATATATATAAAATGTACTGAAGAACTGAAGAAACAACAGTTTCAAATAATTTTACAAGGCGTTGTTGGAAGAATATTATTTGTGTGTGTAGGCCTTCTGTGTTAGCTAGGCAATTGAAAAGGTTGAAACGCCACAGCACGCTCTCTCACCTCACGATCTCTTTGTTCCCACCACTTATCAACTTCCCCACTACTTCGGAAATAGTCGGTCAGCCTCGCCACTCGATCTCTTTGTTCCCACCCCTTATCAACTTCCCCACTACTTCGGAAATAGTCGGTCAGCCTCGCTACTCGATCTCTTTGTTCCCACCACTTATCAACTTCCCCACTGCTTCGGAGATAGTCGGTCAGCCTCGCCACTCGATCTCTTTAGTTCCCACCACTTATCAACTTCCCCACTTCTTCGGAGATAGTCGGTCAGCCTCGCCACTCGATCTCTTTGTTCCCACCACTTATCAACTTCCCCACTGCTTCGGAGATAGTCGGTCAGCCTCGCCACTCGATCTCTTTGTTCCCACCACTTATCAACTTCCCCACTGCTTCGGAGATAGTCGGTCAGCCTCGCCACTCGATCTCTTTGTTCCCACCACTTATCAACTTCCCCACTGCTTCGGAGATAGTCGGTCAGCCTCGTAAACGTTCTTTAGTGGTCTGCTCATGTTTCACGTTAAATATTTCTCATATCTCAATTTTCATCAGCGCTGTATTCTCAGTTCTGTGTTTATGTATTTGACTGAAGTCCAGTGAAGCCTATGATTTTACTAAAATGTAATGTATTGGAATTTCTCGTGAAAAGTTTTATGAAATAATTAAATAAAACTCTGGTTTATTGAAGAGGTTCAACTCATCTAATAGATATGGAGTGTTTAATTCAGAAACGTTTTAAGAATTTAACTTGGTTTCTGCAAAAAAATTAACTTTTTTCAATGTTTAAATCAATGATTTCTGTAAAATAAAATCATTTTGTGTAATGTAAAAACTAATTTCGTTTTGTAAGCAAATAAGTTTAAATAAGTATCATTTATACGTTTATTATTTTATATATTATAACATTTGCGTGGACTGCTAATATGACAATGTTACTACCCGCCCCTAAACAAGCTAATATTCATAAACATCCTGCAATAGAAATACCAATAGGACCAGCCAACTTTTAAATACTACCCCTAATAATCTTATATTCATAGAAATCCAGAATTATTAAACATCACGATCTTACTATGTCAAATATAGGTCTCTACTCACGAGTAAATCTGCCTGGAGAAGAGAAACTTGCAAGTCTAGCTTGCTCACCACGAATACTAGAATGGAAAGAAATCCAAAACACGCTACAAATTGTGCAGCACCCTGATGCTCCAACATAGTAAGCCAGCAATGCTCTGATTGGCCCGTACTGTACTATTAGAAGACCACTCATATTCATGGACACCTAGATGGCGTACCTGATCAAACAAGTATAGCTCTACAACTGATGGTCTTGTGTCTTGGACCTCGTGTTTTGGGAAAGAGTCGAATGCTGCGGCTGATGATCAAGACAACAAAAACCTGGCTACGTGACAAAAACAACGTAGCGTTTCAACTTGAGGTTAGCGAGTGACGTAATAACAAAGGAAAACTCCCACCTTCCCACCTTGCAACTATACCTATATAACGAGGGACCACAGACAATATCAAAGACTATTACATTCACCACTTCCACGAGAAGTCCTGTTCAGGACTAGGACACTATTTAGTCAGGTTGACCTATAATAATATCTTTCTTTAATTCTATAAGCTTGTTATAGAAATCTGTCAGTGTAGGCATCGGTAATGTTTTGCAAAAATCTTTTATTTTTAAAAGTAAATTCGATTATTGGCCACTTAATGTTTACTATTGCCTCATGGGCGCTAGTATCTTTGTATTTTCTTGATTTAAATAAGAAGCCACATTATTTGGTTCTTTTTTATGTATTGCAATATTTAGGTTAAATATTAAATTTTTGCTTTGTGGCTAATTTAAATTCTTTAAATTTATAACGTTTGTTTTATTGGTTATTTTGTAGACTTCTTTTCTTTGAAGTCAATGTAAAGTAACTTATTTTTGTTGAGTAATATGATTTTGACTTTAATATTCGCAGATTAATCTAGGCAAATTTACAAGTTCTCTAACATAACTTTTTCTATTTTTAATATTAAATATATAAATGTGGGAATTGTGTTTAGTTCTTTAAAAGTGACAGTAGTAATGGTCGGGTGATGGTTTGAGTTTAGTCGGGAAGTCAAAACTTTGTGCTTTAAGTAAATATCTGGTGCGACATTTAAATTTATTCCATAAGTTTAAAACGGTTTATTCTATATTCACTGGTGTGAATCTGTCGCGTTGTGAACCATTTAAAAGAGGCACATTAAGCTCTTTGTGATATTCTATAATTTTTAGGAGCTAATACTTTAAATAAATATCTGATGCGATATTCAAATTTAAATTTATTCCAAAAATGTAAAACTGCTTTATCTGTATTCACAGGTGTGAATCTAACGTGTTGTAAACCATTTCAAAATTACAAGTAATTTAAACTTTTGATCCCAATTTTGTTTGATCTTAATTCTCTGTTTTGAAAGATTATATAAAGGTAAGTAAAATTATCAAAATATTTATTTTGTATTTAAAAATACAAACAATAAAAACTATTACTAGCCTGATCCTATATATTACAAAGGTACAAACTACTGAAAGTGAACATGTTAAATATTTAAAATAGCTTGACTTAAAATGTTAGAAGATAATAAATACTGTTGGATGATGATTCTGCTTGAACAGTGATGTGTATCGATGGTGATGAACCACAATGTGGAGAAATTATTTGTTACTATGAAGGTGATGGCATAGGTGTAGAAGTATAGGTTGATGTAGGGGCTGAATCAGATGTACCTTGCAACTTATGCAGTTTAAAGGATGTAAGCACATACTATATGCTCTCCTGCGCTTTTATAGCAGCACAGCGTGATAGAGTCATTAATTGTGCTGCCACACTAGCCAAAAAATTTCATATTCATTCTCCATGCTGGGTTATTTCATAACCGCTTTACTTATTGTAGCCAGTTCTTTAACTACTGTGGGAAAATGTTGCCCTTTTGAACTGGAACGGCGTTTCTCTGGTGGAGTGGCATCGGGGTCTTCATTTGTAGTGGGTAACGTTTCAATCTTATTTGCGCCATGAGCTGATTTCTCTGGTTGTATCTAAAATAAATAGAATAGTTTAATTTAACATCCTCTATGCCAGTGATTCGCTACCTTATTCAGCTGACACCAGCCTGGGTTGATCAATAAACACCCTACGCCCCACCCTCTTCACCTCACCTATATTTTAAAATATTTTTTTTTAAAAGAAATATTAGAAAAATTCGGTTTTCCAGTTGCTTCTTTATTTTCCACAATATCCAATTTAACACTTGCATAGTATTTGGTAAAATTAAATTAGTGAAATTAAGTGTGATGGTAGACACTGTTTTGTTTAATACCTTCAGAAAAATCTATTTCTTATTTTTTAAAAAAAGCTTGTACGTTATTTCTGAATTGTTACACGCCCCCCATGAAGCCTTCCACATCTCCTCGAGGGTTCGCGCTCCCCAGGTTGGGAAACACTGCTCTAAACTAAACATCAAACAAAAATACACCTATGTGGAATAAATAATTTTTACAACTTGTTCATTTTAGGTGCCTGCTAGCGATGAGAAATGGAAGGTGATTGAGATATATTTCCATCAAAGATGGAAATTTACAAAATACTTTGGATCAATTGATGGCAAACATGTCACCATTCACGCTCCTGCAAACTGTGGTATTGACTTTTTTAACTATAAAGGTACCAACAGCATTGTTTTGTTAACTGTGTTGGATCATGGTTATGGCTTTCGCTATATAAATGTTGAATGCACTGAGAGACAATCTGATGGGGGTGTATTTCAACAATCATCTTTGTTTGAAGCCTTAGAAAATGGTTTATTACCAGAAGGGGGTGCCTTTTGGGAGATGATGCTTTTCCACTGAAGACATATATTTTGAAACCTTATTTAAAAAGGGCACTTTTAATAGAGCAAAAAGTTTTCAACTATCGACTTTCTAGGATATAAAATGTTTTCGGAATCCTTACTAGTAGATTTCGTATAGCATGCTTCCAACAAATTGTTGATAAAATCATTAAAACATATTGTGCATTGCACTACTGGATGAGGATAACTTCGAGTAATAATTAGAAACCAAAAGGATCTCTAGATAAATAAAATTTTGATAGCGGTCACGTTATATCAGGTTCTTAAAAAATGAATTAGATTTTGGGAATGCTCTCCCTTGCATAAGTGGAAAAGCAGATAATCACTCTTCAAGACTTGCGAGGCAAAAGAGAGATGAATTCTGTCAATATTCTATAGAAGAATGTACCCTACCATGGCAGGACCGTATGGTTTTTAATTCACTCTTAACATCATTATAATAATAAGTTGGTACCGATAGCATACTGTAGGCCTATTTTTTAAGTACTAAGAGATTATCTTACAGTAATATGTTTGTACCTATGTATTTGTTTCTTATATTTAAATAATAAGAAATATACTTACAGTAGTAAAATTATGCTGCGTCGGTCTTTTATTGTCTTCCAAACTATGTAAAAAGCCATCCATTTCTTTAAACCATTTTACATGCGGAAAATATACATTATCCGAGCCTGTTCCCGACTTTTAGAATAATTTATTTTTTTCTTGAGAGTAAGTTTATCTCAGAGCCCATATTTTATTCTCTATTTCTGAAACTTCAAACCCCTCGATTCCCATGACGTCCTCAATTTCTTTGTAAGCCATTTTTTCGGACACATTTATTCTTGTAAATGTTAACCACGGTCTTGTCTCTCTCAATACTCTTGTACACATTTTATTGTGGTCTTTTAATTCCAATGCGACGACATTAATATAGTAAAATGTTTCACACTAACAAATAGCAAACACCAAAATACTTATTCTAATAATCAACTTCACTAAACTGACCTGTT
Organism: Timema poppense; assembly: GCA_902141375.1. NCBI lineage: Eukaryota > Metazoa > Arthropoda > Insecta > Phasmatodea > Timematidae > Timema > Timema poppense. The sequence goes on from CABFOV010000738.1 coordinate 126,947, forward strand.
TACACTTGTTTATTTGTATTTTAGTTGTAGTGAGACGGGGTGTGGGAAGTCTACTTGCACAAGTAAATAGAAATGATTTATATTCATCCGACTAAACAATTCACTAAAATTGTTACTTGCTCAAGTACTAAACGTACATATCTACATGATGCATGTAGCTAATAAATTTAGCTAGTTGATTTAGTTACTTACGTTAGCTACTATACAAGTGTAACTGCTGCTATAGTTCAGATAACATGTTTAAGTTCATATTAGTATAAATCAGGATCATTTTACTAAATTAGTTGCCCTCCAAGCACTGCGTTCGAACATTTAACTAAAATAGTTATTATTCGAGCACTGCGATTGAAAAGGGATGATGAAGTTGCATATCATCTCTAGGATATTTTCACCACTTTTGGTGCACCTAATATCCTACATTTTGATCATAGAGTTCTGTAACCAATTTATACAATGATTATGTGACATATGAAATTATATAAAAATAGTCCTTGAAAAACCATGACGCACTCTCAGGGATCGGTGCAAACCACGACATTGAAAATATTGTTACGGTTCTTATTTACTATTCTTATTTCTAAGCTACAACATTACAAAGAGTGATTACTTATTAATACGTCTATTAAATACACAAGTCTTGAGTCCGTCGCACACGTCCATTACAATGTGAAAACACGCACTCCAGTGTAGACACTCTTAGCCCCGTTGCTCGACTGTCTCTTGTCACACCTGTCTGATTTAGCCCTACACTCGGCCCGTTGCTCAACTGTCTCTTGTCACACCTGTCTGATTTAGCCCTACACTCTGCCCATTGCTCAACTGTCTCTTGTCACACCTGTCTGGCTTAGCCCTACACTCGGCCTGTTGGAATGTCCCCCAACCCCTTGCTATGAGGGGTGGCCCAAGCCTGGTGATTGTTCAGGGCTGGCTCGCACATGGTCTTGCTCGCTACACTACCCCCTCGTAAATTGGGCACGACCCCGTGAAAACAAAATTATACCCGGCTTGATACCGCTCTGGTAAATTCGGGTCTCGTTTTGGGTAGCGCCGTTTGGACTCCACCCCCTGCTCGCTCGCTCGTGTTTGTTGAAGCTGCTCCCTCAGTCCTGCTAGTACCAGTTTTACCTGGAGGTGCTCTTGTTGGAAAGGATGGGTGTTTTTACCCTCACGTAATAGTTGGTTTGACAGTGCCTTTACCTCCTCCCGTTTTTGAGGTTCTCTTACAACCTTAGGAGCTTCTTTGTTATCGCCTTCAGTGTCTAAGGCCTGGTACAGCTTGAGCCTGTTAAAATGGACAACTAAGCGCTTTTGGCCTTTCATGACACGATACGTGACATCGGAAACTAGATTTATTATCACGTAAGGCCCTTCCCATCGACGGTGTAGTTTCGTTGAGCATCCACGTTTAACGGCACTGCTAAGTAGCCACATTCGCTGCCCTTCCTCATAATGGGGAACCTGAACATCATCGTTCATAAAGCGTATTTTTTACGTATTGGCAGTTTCCCAGTTTTTCTCGAACTTTTTCGTACGCCAAATCGAAACGGCTTCGCAAGGCTTGCACAAATAAGGTTTCATTAAAAGATACTTTTTCCGGGTGACCGAATGCAACATCGACTGGTAGTCGTACATCTCGCCAGAAAATGAGATAAAACTGTCTATAGCATGTTTATTCATGCTGACTAGACCTGTAGGCTAACATTACTTGGGGGAGGAAGTTGTCCCAGTCATTGTTTCGCTCATTAATCCACTGGCTCAATATGGCTAGAAGTGTACGGTTAAACCTTTCAACTAATCCATCTGATTGGGGATGGTATGATGTATTCCTTGTTTTCCTGATTCCCAGAAACAAACACATTTATTGAAATATATTAGCTTCGAATTGACGCCCTTGGTCACTGTGGATTTCATCAGGAGCTTCAAACCGACACACGAATTCCTCGATTATTATCCTTGACACTGTCACAGTTTCCTGGTTAGGCATGGCATATATTTTTGTCCACTTCGTGAAATGATCTGCTACAACAATTATGTATTTATTGTTTTGGGCGGTATCAGTTAATGGGCCCAAGATATCTACGAAAATCTGTTGTAATGGGTATCCTGGTCGACGATTGATGAGTGGTGCTCTTGCAGACATATTTGGGGATTTACTACGTACACAATCATGGCAGGCTTTGCACCACACCTTCACATCTTCTAGATGCCCAGGCCAATAGAACCGCTCCCGAACTATATCTAACGTTTTCTTAAATCCCAAATGACATACTGTTGGTGAACTATGGAGTGCCTCCATGACTTCAATTTTTAGGTCTCGAGGTAGAAGTAGCTTAATTCTGTTGTTCCTAATATTTCCCTCCCCCTGTCGATACACCAAGCCGTTCCTTAGTGTCAAACTATCCCATTGTTCCCATAGTCTTAACACCTGACGACTTTCTTGCACGATTGGGTTTCGGAATGTTTATTCTCCCACTTTACACCACTGCACTGCATGTTTAACTACAGGGTCTTCTTCCTGTTTCTTCTGTAGTTCTTCTAGCTACCATCCGAAGCTGTCAATCTTAAGAAAACTCACATCCAGTACTTTACTTAAACTTCCCTTGAAATTGTTAGGCGCTTCAAATGCATCTTCATTCGCACTGTATCTTCCACATTGTTGGTATGGCCACCGAGATAGCCAGTCAGCATTCCCATGGGACTTTCCCCTTCGGTGTTGCACTGAGAACTCCAGCTCAGCAAGTTGTTCCAGCCAGCGTGCAACCTGCCCTTCGGGCTCTTTGAAAGATTGAAGCCAGCGTAAGGAGCTATGGTCTGTTCTAACAATAAATGGCTTGCTGTATAAATAGTGCCAAAAATGTCTGGTGGTAACAACTAGAGCCAACAATTCCTTTCTTGTCACACAATAGTGTCGCTCTGCCTTTGTCAATGTACGACTCATATAGGTTACTACCTTCTCCTCACCATCACATTTAATGCTCAATACAGAACCTACAACTATATTGCTTGCATCTGTATCTAGAATAAAGTTATCTTCAAGTGAAGGAAATGCCAAAACATGACTGGAAGTAAGGCGTTTCTTTAGATCTTTGAAAGCCGTTTCACAGCTTTGATCCAAGGTAAACCGTTCACATTTTTGTGTAAGCTTTCGCAGCCATATTTACAAAAATTTTAATGAATCTGCGGTAATAAGAAGCAGTTCCTAGAAATTCCCGAAGTTTCTCTATGTATTTTAGTGCCAGTCACTCCTCAACAGCACGCACCTTCTGAGGGTCTGTTGAAATTCCCCGTCCTTAGATGTTATGTCCCAAGAAATTGACTTGAGGCTGCATGAGCTGACACTTTGAAGGCTTTAGCTTTAGCCCTGCTTCTCACAAACGTAAGATCACCTCTTGAAGTCGAAGTAAATGTTTGTTGAATGTTTTCCCATAAAATATTAAGTCATATAGATAAACCAGTGTGGACTTCCACTGCAACCCAGATAACATTAAGTCCATTAGACGTTGGAAAGTGCTAGTTCCATTGCACACACCGTAGGGTAGGACTTTGAATTCATATAGCCCCCTTCCCCTGTTTAAAATGCGGTCCTTGGGCGACCCTTGGGGGCCACTTCACATTGTCAGTACCCTGATGCCATTTCCAGGGTACTGAACGATGTTGCACCTCATAGTGAATCCAGGAGATCGTCGATCCGTGGAAGAGGGTAAGCATCATTTTGTGTTACTGCGTTTAGCTTCCTGTAGTCCAGGCAAAATAATGTTGTTCCATACTTTTTTGCACAAGAACAATGAGAAAACTCCATGAAGATTATTATGGTTGTATATCATCCGAGATCATGTCCTTATCTACCCGGCTCGCTTCTCCCCGCCGACGTATTGGGAGATGTCTTGGTGGCTGCCTGACAGGAATAGCACTACCTGTTTCAATGTGATGATAAATACGATTAGTTATCCCCAGGTCAATTGATCCCTTAGAGCAGATATCACTAAACTCGTTTAGCAAGCTGCAAAGACTTTGGCGCTCTTCCTGGTCCAATTTGCATTTTGCAAAGTCAAAAAGATGTTCTACTCGTTCGTCACTCGTGTTTATTTTTCCAATTGTTGCAACTGGCATTTCTTGAGGTACTTCAAAGAACTTGACTATCGTCGTACCCGCCCGTGATGTAACTGGCATGGGACCTGGGCTAATAAATCTAATTGGTAATTACTTGTTGTGTATACTTTCCAATACATGGGCAGCCATAACTTCGTGCTTCTACCTAAGGTTGGCCGAAGGCTCTAACAATCCAGTCACTTTATCGTGAGCTACGTTAGCCGATCTACGAGTGAACAACTCACTATATGATGGTACTATCATTGTTTTGTCCACAGCTACGTTTCACACGCTAGTTCAATTCACATTATTCTTTTTTGGAACTGTTATCAACCCTACCACTGAATCACCTAGCCTTAGCTCTGAGCTAGAGAGTAAAACAATCTCCCAGATTTTTTTATGAGAAAATATATTACAAGAATACACTGTTGGGTAATATTACACACGACTAGTAATTTGTGTAGCATTGAGTAACACCAATCTTCATAGTCATTTCGACCTCTCCATCCGTATTTATTGGATCTCCACTCGCGTTCACGATACAGGATAATGTGGGCGCTACCGAGATTTTAGACCATCCTTTAACACTTTCCCACATGTATCTGTGTGTTAAGGACATAGCGGCACCGGTGACAGTTAAAATACGAACAGCACAACCTTCTACATGTCCGTTCACGTATACTGCCCCATCTGACTCTACACTCCATACCCCAAATGTACCAGGGTACCTGTCGATAGCCTTGTGGTCCGCGCTGACATGTGAGGACACCGAACCAATCTCGCGCCCCTCAATCACGTGGGAACTTACCTCACAACTACCATCCCCGTGTGAATGTTTCTCAGCCAACACGTGTTACGTGATCGTGGGTAGATCCTCCTTGGGTGACATATGCTTACTTGTCTCTTGTGGAGCCTCCCCATTCGGCGTAAGTTTCGTGGTCACGTGTGAAGTCTCCTAGACCATCTTGCGATTCGCGGTCCTGTATGAAGCCTACTTGGCCGTCGCGCGTTTTGCGGTTCCGTATAAGTCCAGGACAGCATGAACTCGTTCACACTGGCCGCTGGCCATTTCCCTGAGGGCACTGTGCCCGTCGGTGGCCGTTTTCGCCAAAAGCTCAGCATTTCATTGATCGACCAGATTATGATTGTAATGGGTGTTGGTCACCCCGCTCCCGTGATGCAGAAAGTGTGGTTGATAAGTGCTGCATCGCTGTCGTTATGGCCTGAAGTTTCTTTTGTTGTTCCTGAAGCAGCTTGCCCATATCGTGCAGAATAAGACCCACCACCATGCCTGGAGAGTTGGCGGACGTCTCATTTCCAGTTGTGTGGGTTGGTAGCGTCCTCTAACGTTCCACTTCGAGGGTAGATTCTGTTTCTACAGCAACAGTAATAGTTTCGTCAAGCGTTTTAGGTCAAGCCTGTTGCACAAATAAACGTAATTGCACGTCATTTAAAGCTTCTATAAATTGGTCCTTGGCGAGAACATCTCTCACAGCCGCATCTAAATTTGGGAAAGCTTTAGCTGTATGTCGGCGTAAGTCCAACCCAAGCGACGGGAGTGGTTCAGCGGGTGCATGACATCTGTTACGAAATATGGATTTAAAGAGTTCGTCTTCTTGCCCTGGGGCCAGAGCTTTTTTTTAATCCACTTTAACTTTAGAATAGTGTTTTTGTTCTTCTCGGTCCAAAACAATATACGATTGTAATGCTTTACCGGCCAAACTTGCCGCAAGATAGGCGCACTTCGTTGCGTCATCCAACCATTTGTTCACTGTGGCCACTAAATCAAAATGGGCGAGCCATTCGGACATATCACTTTGACCGTCGAATGTTCGAGGCATTAATACAGCACTAGCCATTGTAGTTTTAATATAGTATAATGTAATAACGTACTATCCCACCACTGTCACCACTGTTACGGTTATTATTTACTACTCTTATTTCTAAACTACATTACAAAGAATGATTACTTATTAATACATCTATTAAATACACAAGTCTTGAGTCCGTCGCACACGTCCATTACAATGCGAAAACACGCACTCCAGTGTTGACACTATCAGCCCCGTTGCTCAACTGTCTCTTGTCACACCTGTCTGGTTTAGCCCTACACTTGGCCTGTTGAAATGTCCCCCAGCCCCTTGCTATGAGGGGTGGCCCAAGCCTGGTGATTGTTCAGGGCTGGCTCGAGCATGGTCTCGCTCGCTACAATATGTTAGCAGCTTGGATGGTAAAAAATCAAACTTCAAAGTGGTTTGGAGGCTTCAAGCTTGTACAAGCAATGAAGAAAAGGGCGTACCATGAGGGTATTAAATGTTCACCATATTAAGCGATGTTTGGTGCTCATATGAAAATGGGCATTGCCAGCTTGGTTGTTCCAATTAATTTAATTAAAAATCTATCTTCCAAAAAAAATTATTTGGATGGAGTGTTGATTGCTGGAAATAGGGGAAAGAGCGTCTCGGAAGGAAGGTAAGACAATGGCTAAGGAATCAATCCTATAAAAGATTTACACCAAGAAAGTACATTCGGAGCAGAGACTCATCAATCAACAGTAGTCAGCAGACCAGCCGCTACCTTCTGACGAGTGTGACGTGATTCCAACAACTACCAAATGATACGATAAAGTGAAGTGGTTTCAAAAGACTGCCAGTGAAGGCCTTGAAATACAAGCGAAGAAAATGAAAGCAGCTTCTTATAAACAAAAAATACCAAATCCTTCAGTTAGTCAAAGTGTGAGTAATAAATTTCCGGATATATGCATGGCCATGATTGATGCAAAATCAATAATAGCTGTTTTAGTGAATTTTGGATTTGACGAATTTTATCAACTTGTTACCAAAAACGTAAACATTGGGTCGTTGTACACCAGAAACTGATTCAAAGAGAATTTTATTAGCATCTAAAATGTGGCAAAATAAGAAGTTAGTCTAGGGAAGTTGTTAGTAAAATATATTTTGTCAGAGGCCAAGGATTCAAAAAGTGGAAGTGATTAAAAAGGTTTTCTACAAAAAAGTGTTTGCACAAATCTTCCTCCATATTGTGCAATTTTAAATGTCATTATAGTTAACCTAGTTGCAAAAAGTAACTTTTAGGAAAGCACAAGATTAATTTATAACCAAATCATAATAAAGAATTTCCAAATATGTTCAATTTACTGTAGAAAGAAGTTATCCAACACCAAAATATTTCAAAACCACAAAACAACTAAATTTATAGATAAAAAAATCTAATTGGTAATGTTAAAATAACCTTTAACCCGAAATGTTGGTAAATGTTGGTATTTACCAATGATAGCCGGTAAAATGTTGAATCTCCAATAATGTTTTAGACATTTTGGACTTTTACCAACAAATATTGGTTAATGCTAGGATATTCCAGTAATGTCTAATATTGACCGGTTTTCGAACTTTTACATTAACATATAAATTATATGATAATACATTTTAAGTCAGATCTATATCAATATTTCTGTTTAATACTACCAAGCCCATCGTCAGGGGGGATTGGGGAATTCAACCCCCTCCCCTAAATGTTACAAATTAAAAATATATTTCACCTTCTTTATGCCTCGAACAATATGCACAAAATTACCTGCTATGATTCGGTTAGGGTTTGTATGCTGGCATGTGAAACTATAGATGGTTTCTACATATATTAAAAAAAACTGTTTTCCCCTCATCTAATCATTCGAATGTGTGTGCACTTTCTTAAGAAATTAGTCGACTCATTCATACATTGCTGGATCAGCTAATTCGTGTATAACCTAAGCTTTACGATCGATAACAATTAAAATTTAATTACCAAACACCATGAAACCCACCGAAAAATAATGAACAATATACAACACCAATTTCTCACAATAGAAGACAAGCTTTATAGGTACGTTTCAAAAAAATAGGTTTTTACTTTCCAATAAGACATTAGTTGAAATTGTATAATGTCAGTAGGGAGATTCATTTTTGTTAAGCTCATCAAGGCTATATTTATATTTACCCTTAATTCTACGTCATACACCCGTGTTTTGACCATATGCTACTTATCCTTATGTATATTATAAACCTAATATATTTAGGATGTGGAAAATTACTAAGAGTAAAGGTACCAAAGAGTATCTTCTTGCAACTCTAGAAAAATCACTTGATAAAATTATGCGCACTTTTCAAACACTCTGGTTATCTTAACACATGACTTACAAACTAACCTAACAGTAAGAAAAATACAACATTCAGTCACCCCCATCAAATAATAATTTAGCAATAATAAATCTTGGACCATGACGGGAATGGAATCTGGAACGTCTAGCTCAGTTGTCAAAGGCATATCCGACTGTGGTAAGGTGTTGGACTCATGCCAGTGAATTCGGACTCTGACCCAGCTACTGACGGTGACAAATTGCAATGAGAGTAAAACACCTCAGACAATCCATCCACTACTGTTAGTAGCTGGTTTATTCACTCGAAAGGATGTTATGCGATCATACATTTTGGTAACAGAGAAAATATTGTTTAAAACATGTAACATTGTATCTTAAGTTGCTACAAAATCCAGCATATTGAATTACAAAAAAAATAAGTTTTCTTATTAATTTAGAAATGACTAAACGTTGTACGTACGTGTAACCAATATTCGCAATTTTTTTGTGAATGAGATAAACTAATCTGTAATTTCAAAACACCACCAAAACAAAATATGAGGAACTATTTGCCCGTGTTTATTTTTAAAATGAATTTGAACAATTAATGTACTTTATTTCACACAATAAACACATGTAATATCAAGAGATGGGTTTCTAGAGATACAACATTTGTCACGTTTTCTTTAAACATTTCAAGAAATATGATAAATGATTCTGAATCAATTCTTAAACCTCCTGTAAAATATATCCATTTAATTATATGCTGGTGTTGCTCATGACTATTAATAAAACCATAATGAAATGACTCGCTTTTGTACAAATTTGTAACGAGACTTATAAGGTAATTTATTTGGAAACTAATGAAACTGGGACACCATGTACTTTAATAATATGAGAATCGCCATTTTGATAATAATAATAATAATAAACAAAACCTAATTGGAAAATTTAATTAAAATAACTAAAATGGATTTTAAGAAAATCAATATGATCTCTTTTTACCCTTATGTAAACTACCTTCAATCTTAGGGCTAGATATATAATTCAAAAAATTCCTCGAGTGCCTTTTGGAGAATGCGGAAAATGGTTTCAGCTCCAGTCCGAGACATAAACCAAGAGACAAATAGATGACATCGTGGAAACAACTTTTGTTCAGGAGGTCAGGAAGCGTGAATATTTATATAAATTTCAATTATTTTTTTAATCACAAGGGGTTGAGACAAAGAAAAAAGAGCATCACATTTCACCAAAGATCATGAATAAAATAGCATACACTGTTGCAAAACCTTTAAGAAATGATGAAAATCTGTGTCCACCAAAGAGCATAAAATTCAATTTCATTTTCTATGAATTTATATCATAGGCTTATAGCTCAGAAATTATTTATTTTATAAAAAGATATTTCAAACAAAAAGATTATATATTTACTGGCACTAACAGCTTCACCTTAATTGTATTATTTCGTATCTCAAATAGTTATGGACACCTGGACAAAATTGGAAACTTCTGCTTATTTAAAGTACCCTCAATTTCATTTTCATAGGAAAATGAAACTTACAATTGGTTTGTAATTTTAACTAGTGTCTAGACACAAAAAATAATCCAAATAATTATCACTGGTTTTGAGAAAATCGATTTTTTGTTTCTCTATATCCTTCAGTATATTATCCTTAAGTTTAGGGTTATATGTCTAATTCCTAAAACTTCTTAGACGGGACCCTATGGAAGCCCGAGATACCAAGTTTAAGCCCAATTGGTCAAATGGTTTCGCCTCTAGTCATAGATAAGAGAGACATATAGACAGCATCGGCAAAACCACTTTTTCGGTTTCGGGTCACGAAACGTCAACATTTATCAAAATAATTTATTTACGTTTTTTTACGACGACAATAAGTCTTTTTCCAATGCGTTGAGAGAAAGTTAAAATAAGTAGTTTAAATTATGTTTGGGGCGATTTATATTTCTTTCATTAGGTTTATATATTAATGAGTAGTGGTCCCAACCCGGTAAAACAGGCTGCTATTGGCCTAAACAGGTCACGTGACCACGCCTCCTAGCTCTATGATTGGCTGCTATAAAAAGCCTCCTTCCCCCCACCCCGTGACCTACTTTCTACATCCGTTTGATTTACCATTATTCCCCCCTTCCCACCTCCGGCCTCATTTCCATGTCCTCCGCTCCAGCCCACCCCCTCCCCCTATCGCCCTCTCGACTACAAACCCCGAACATAATGGTTCTTGATGATTAATTATTAATGATTGTTAATTAATTTTTGTTAATTGATTTTTGCTTATTAATTAATTATTGGCTATGTTTTGGAGTTTTATACATTAATTTATTTATTATAACCTCGCGCTATGGCTGTCTTATGTTGAATAAACATTGGTTCCTCCGCCACAAGGCCCTGTCGGACTCTACCGGGAGGAACCTCTCCTGACGACCGTTTAATTATTAATGATTGTTAATTAATGATTGCTAATTAGTTATTGTTTAGGATTGATGTGTTGGAGTTTTTATTAATTGATTAGGGCATTGTAGTTTATTTAGAACCTCGCGCTATCGCTGTCGGGGTTAGAATGAACATTGGCTCCTCCGTCACCATGGACTGTCCCGGAACAAGAAGCACGAACCTCGTGCTATGGCTGTCGGGGGTAAAGTGTGATAAATGGATCCCCCTTCCTTTCAATTCCCACCTCCTTAGAGGTAGGTGTCGCAAACTTGGTGCCAGAAAGTTGGCCTGACAAGACGAGTTAAGAAAAGAATAGCTATTGAGGTGATTGCCCCGGGCAACGGGGTTTTCCCTGGCGTCAGCTTGACGGCTCACGAGACAAAACAGATCGTAAACTAGGACAATGGGTTGCAACCCCTTGGGTTTTCCATGGCGCCAGTGGGTCGGTCTGAGAATACGAGTTGAGATAAGAATAGATATTGAGGTCATTGATCCGGGCAACGGGTTTTTCCCTGGCGCCAGGTTGACGGGCAGACAAGATAAGTCGAGAAAAGAATTGATCGTGACCCTGTTCTTTTTATCGAACCGTGTGGCGTCGAAAAAGGGTGGGAGGGGTGGCTATACAGAGGGGCTCCCAATTGGTTGTCTATTTATAAGAGTTTGTAGAAACGTTCAAGATGGACAAGTTACAGCAGCTGGTAAATATTGTTGACGCAGTGCAGACCGTAAAATTGTGTGATCTAACCACATTTACACTAAAGCAAATTAGTCACTTAAACAGCAACAAGAAATTTAATGTTCACCAAAATATCTTGATATAATAATATATTTAACTTTTACAAAAATCACATGTAATACACTTATGAGGATCTTGAAACTATTTAAAATTAATATGTTGTTACGTTTTAAATATGAAACTATATACGCTGACATAATATATAACATTTACACTAAACAAATTATCCGCTTAAGCAATAAAGAAATTTAATGTTTGCAAAAAAATATTTTTATATAATATATTTAACATACACAAAAACCCACCTCGGTGGCGTAGTCGGTCAACGCGCTTGACGTTATGAGCTTGACTACTGAGGACGGGGGAGATCGAGGTTCGAATCTAGGTCGGGTGAACTGGGCGTGGTTTATCCTAAATGGTTTTCCACTCGATGATCATGGTTTCTTCTTCAACAAGTTATGAAGAAAGTTATCCACAACATTTTCACAACTATAGAAAACAGGATTTTTCACACATTTACCTTCGGAATAAACTATTATATATGCAAACCTTGATGGCGTATGCTGCGTCATTTTTTGTAGTTGATTAGGGATCAGGCTGTGCAGACTGAGCTAATAAGCTATATGGGCTTGTATTTCTAGGATAGGAGGGAGGTGTGGGTGTAGACGTTAAAACACAAACATAACAGTTGTTACAATATTTATTTGAATCGTGAAAAGGTATACACACAGTGAAAAGTATACTGTGAATATTTACAATATATATATTTATTAACACAAACATGACAGCTTTTACAATGATGAAAAAATACTGAGAATATTTACTATATAGGGGGAATAGATGCCTCAGTACTAAATATGATATATACATAGAGACGGTTTTCAATTTAAAATAAAATAAATATATATACAAAAAGTTTATTATATATATTTGAATAGATTTAAAATATATATACAAACAATTTATGGTATTTTAATAGATTTAATATATATATATATACAAACAGTTTATTATATTTGACTAGATTGAAAATAAATATATATATATATAAATATTTGACTAGAATTAAAATATATACAAACAAATAATTGACTAGAAAAAATCAGGTCGGGTGGAGGATTGTACTGGTAAATAAAAAATATATAAAAATTAACCCGGGTGAATAAAAAAAATGTGCCTGCTTTCACAAAGAAAAAAATATGAAAAAATCTCAAATCTTAGAAAAATGGTATGTAAGTGGAACTGTCTAGAGTTAAAGAAAAAAAATATGATTATTCAGCCCATCTAAATGATAAACTTTTAGTATTGGCGAGTGCGTTTACAAGGACTCTGATACACAAACGGCAACGTATTAAAATCATCGGTTATACGACGTTTGGTGTACACGGACCGGTAGACTTTAGTTTGCGAAAAGGTACTTACAGTCGCAAGACCTTTTATTTCAATTTTGTGAGGTATCTGTATATATCTTTCCGCAGCCTGTTCAGTGACCATCGCTTTCAAAACGTCAAAATTAACGTCGTTCCGGTTGCCATAGTTTATGATATTCACGCGGACCTTGCACACCGTTTTTGTTTTGGCAGGATCGCCACCAACACAAACCCGGTACGCGTAATTCTTGGGACTGCTAGATACAAAGGCGCTAATATAGCTTCCCGGACCGTAATCCTGAAGTTCATCAGTAAGGTCACCTAAAAAGTCCCCGGTCGGTGGACTCCAATCGCCGGGGCGTTCTGTGAATAAAACGCTATCTGTATCATGATACAAAACGTGGTCCCCGAATTGTTCAAGGATGCTGTATAAATACAACCTAGTCATAGCAGTCGTGTAGCATGCCACCGCCACACTCATGTTAAAGTTAGGGCGCAAGGCGTCACGCGTATCCTTATAATAGAGGAACATAACCTCATAATTTACATCAATGACGCAGTGCACGGTGATGTACGGATCCGTCAGGTACTTTTGAATGCCCTGAAAGTCGTTAACAGCGGCTATGTGTGGTAAATCGGGTCTTTGCCCAAACATTCCCCATAGGGAATTTAAAAAGAGTTTAGCCAGAGTGCGGAGACCAAGGTTTTTACAAACAGAGTCGAAATCGAGTTATACCCCTTCCCTTTCCTCATAATTTTTAATATAAGCTAACTTTTCCTCTTGTGAGGTACACAACTCTGGCCATCCACTGGCTTCTTGCTTAATTTTAAAAAAGTATCAATGTACCCTTGAAACAATACGCCAGAACGTGTCTGATGGTCGTAAACAGATACATTGTACTCCCACACTTCGTACACTGCTTCAACGGTGTAGCCTTTCTCAACGGCTTTCCGGATCTCGTCAATCACCAAGACGCCTTTTAACCAGCGATCTTTTTTGTCGTTGTGCTGACACGCGCTTTGGTTTTTCTCCTCCCCACATTTCCTGCACAAGATGAACATTAGCTTGTCATGCATCCGTGTAGGCAATACGGGCATGAATAAATCCCGAGGAGTCGCCACTGTAACATTGGCTATGCCTTCTATTTGATCTATAGACGGACAATTTGGTTCCAAGTGAATTTTGGGGTGGCTGACAGGGTATTTTTTGTACTTGTAAACGTATGGATACAATGAACACACATCCAAGTACTTGATCTTCTCTCCACAAGAAAGGTCTACTTCGTGGAAGAGCTTGATACATTTTGTACGCCAGCCAAAGAATGCATCCCTAGGGCTGAGAAGCTCCTTAGTATACACCTAATGCCGGAGTACAAATTGCCATAAGTCCTTGTCCATGCAATTCATCCCATTAAACATACACTCCCCCATCTCTACGTCCATATAACCGGAATTCTTTAACTTTTTCAAACAAGCCATTGTCACTTCATAACGAGTCTCCATGGTCTCGTGGGGGCCATTCTCGATAGGGGTGGTCCTATCAGGGTAACAAAGAGGGTACCCGTGTCAATAACAGCTCCAGAAATGGAAGACGGTAGTGGTATCTCCAGCTTTAACAACGCCGTCTACACGTCGCCTTAACACATATTATTCACGGCCGTTACTCGCATGAAGACTAGAGACACCGCGTTGATGGGATTCCCAGCAGGGCCATTGTACAGTGACATGCGACTGTTGGTCTGCACACCGATAGCCACCGTTAGGGATAGTACCGATAGTATTCTCCTTAAACCCCCTTAAACAAACATGGCCACTCCAGCTATCGTAAACGCCTCTCTGAAAGGATCCACCTTTGCTTTCTCCATGAGAATATTTCTAAACTTCAGGCAGGCCTTCCGCAGGATCTCTACGGCATTCACACAATACAGTTCCAACTCGCATTTAAAATCAAAGATAAAAATTGCTTTGACCAACGCGTCATACCACTTTTCAAAGTGCTCCTTTCCCTCAACTGATATCTCACCGATGCCGTAGTCTTCCTTTGCGGCAAGGGACTTCTACACCCCGCGTTTTTTTTGTTGAAAATATAGGGAAAATGTCCCCTGGCCAAGACTCGTCCAAGCCAAACGTTTTGGGCAATTTGGACAACGACATCGGGAGAAAGTTCAGCGAGTCAATAAATTGGAGCGGACCGTAACGCATGGAAATGATTTTCCCACCGTTCATTATAAGTTATGGAGTCCATTTTTTACCTCCATCATATATTTTAAAATAAAATTTCCATTATAAGATTTTGCATTAATGCCGAGGAGAGTGATATCCTTATATTTTGAAGCTTTAATTTGTTCTATAAATTCAAAAAATTGGGCCTTGGTGGCATCACCCTTGAATATTTGAGTCCTATCGCCTGCACAGTCGGCGCAATGATGATCATTTGCATCTATATGTACGCAGACCATGCAACACGTCAGTACGACACATAGGTTAGGTTCGTGCAAGTACGTGCTGGCAGCACCTTGAAGAAGCGTTTCTTGATTGCATTCAAAATCATAGAATACAAACATGAAAGTACTCTTTTCCAGTGACGGCTTAATGGGGCCTTCTTCATATAACCGAAATGACTAAAAGGACGATGGGTCACGCATACTCTACAAAAAGTCTCATAACACCTATGTGAATAATTTGATTTTTCCAAACTGAAAAATTGCCCGTATACCTTGCAAACCTTTTTGACATCACAGACCGACCTGTGACCTCTGCAAAAACCGGGACGTTTGTGGTTATCAAAACATGTCTGGTTTATGAACCAACGCCCACAGTCTTTACAGACCATAGATTGCCCTCCACCACAAACCGCTTTATCGTAGCACTTTTTGCACGCAGATACACATTTGTGATCGTTCTTATGATAAAACGGCACATGGCGTTTGCGGCAAAAGTACCCACACTTAACTGCGGCTGTCAAGGATGTTAGGACGTCAAAATGCTTTTGCTGGTCGTCGTGAAAATACTAATCAAGATATTCCTTAAAAGAATGTTCTGGAGATGTATGCACCTCATATAGGACATGTCTTCCCCTAGGTTCCCTGAACATTGTGATTTTTTATTCGGAGAGGTATGTTTGAAATTGATTCAGTTCAGTTATTCCACCACCTTTCTAAAGATTAACACGGGCTTCACGGCATAGTTCCTCTGCTTTGAGTTTTTGAATAGGTCGACCAATTAGGATTTGTCTAAAGGTGTCACATCCATGCATCCTGGTTCTCTTTTATTGTCACATATAGCTTTGGCGACAACCAATGCACGGGCTAAGAAAAGTGTGTCACCATTTTGAATCGTAATGATCCCATAGTTTTTAAGGCTATATGTGCTTGTGGGAGAGAGTTTATCACATTTATGACTACCCTTCCCACGAGGCTCCTTAAAATGGCTGAGTTTAACGTACAGTGGTGCTGTACTCAAAAACAAAGTGTTACGTTGCAACACGTGACATACGTTATCAAGCTTGGATCGAGCATCTAACTGTTCTGCTCACTTAAATGAGACATACACAGGGCTGAGCATAGAGTCCGTGCTATTCAAAAGCAAGCCGACGTGGTCATCGGCACTAACGCCATGGTCCTGCAGCCGATTTAGCAAATTAGTAATTTGTTCTTCAAGTCAGCTTAATGCGCCCTGATCTCTTGCTGGAGCTCCAAGATGTACGGTAATTTCTCTACCAGTATAAAAGAAACGCCTCAATTGTTTAATCCTCTCTTCTACGATACGAAGAGGGACGCCATTTGACAATGCCCTGCCTACCTGATTTACCAGGCCACTAAATCCCAGTTGAATGGCCGAAGATGGTCGCTCTGTAGCCCGCTCCCCAGGTTGCGAGACAACCGTGATCCCCGTCTCCCGCACTGCCTCCTGGGCTCGAGTACCATCTCCTAGGTTCGGTGGCAGTGCTCTTGCAGTGTGTTGAGGTGTACTAGTAGCCAATGGTGGTGGGAGGACCGTTCCTCCATTTCCGGTCTCCAATTCTACTATGACACATGTCAAATTAAGTACTGTTACAAACATGCGCGTATTTTTTTCTTTAAAATATATAATATTTTTTTCCTTAACATAATTGTTTTAGCTGAAACCAAAATTCACTGAAGCGAGCCAGCATTTTCGTGGAGGGAAAATGATAAAAACTGCCCCTAGTCTACCCTGGTAAGATTCGATCCTCAAACTCGTCTCTTTAAAATGTATAATATTTTCGATAGTAATATAATATGTTACATTTTCCTAAACATAATTGCTTTAGCTGAAACCAACATTCACAAAGTGTTTGTAA
This sequence comes from Timema poppense, assembly GCA_902141375.1. NCBI lineage: Eukaryota > Metazoa > Arthropoda > Insecta > Phasmatodea > Timematidae > Timema > Timema poppense. Next base: position 144,050 of record CABFOV010000738.1, read on the forward strand.
TATATTTAGTTGAACCTTAGGGAAACTACCGCCGCAGTTGATTTAACACTATGAAGCTTAAACATACATTTTCACCCATGTAGGAAATCGATCCCGGGACCTTTCAAAAGTGTGTCTAATAAATACACCCTAGTACAACTACAAAATTCTATCCCAAAAGGATAAACTCTCATTTTCAGCCTCTGTTTGGATTGGAACCCGTGTCCCTTGGCACTCCATGCATATAGGTTTTTTCTCTCTCTCTCTCTAACATTTATTTTTAAATTATGTCTCTAGTATGATTCAAACCTCAAACTTATCTCTTTAAAATGTATAATACTTTCGGTATTAATATAATATGTAACATTTTTTCCTAAACATAATATATTTCGCTGAAACCAACATTAACGGAAGTGATCCAGCATTTGCGTGGAGGGAGAGTGATAAAAATTCCTCTAGTTTATCCTGGTAAAATTTTAACCTCAAGCTCATCTCTTTAAATGTATAATACTTTTGTATTAATATAATATGTTAGATTTTCCCTAAACATAATTGCTTTAGCTGAAACCAATATTCACTGAAGTGAGCCAGCATTTGTGTGGAAGGAAAGTGAAAAAAACGGCCCTATTTTATCCAGGCATGATTCGAAACTCAAACTCATCTCTTTAAAATGTATACTACTTTTGGTATTAATATAGTATGTTACATTTTCTCCTAAACATAATTGCTTTAGATGAAACCAAAATTCCCAGAGGTTAGCCAGCATTTGCGTGGAGGGAGAGTGAAAAAAACGCCCCTAGTTTACCCGGGTAAAATTCGATTCTCAAACTCATCTCTTTAAAATGTATAATATTTTCGGTATTAATATATGTTACATTTTTTCCTAAACATAATTGCATTAGCTGAAACAACCTTCACAAAGTTTGTGTAATAAATGCAGTTGAACCATAGGGCAACTAGCACCGCAGTCAATTTAACACTATGAAGGTTAAATATACATTTTCACCCACGTGGGGAATCGATCCCGGGACCTTTCGCAAAGTGTGTCTAATAAATACACCTTAGTACAACTACAAAAATTTAGTCCAAGAAGGATAAACTCTCATTTTCAGCCCCTGTTTGGATTCGAACCAGTGTCCCTTGGCGCTGCATACATAAGGGTTTTGTCTCTCTCTCTATATATAATATATATTATTAAATTGGGTACTATTCCAATGGATTTGCTTACAATACACACACACACACATCATAAATGAAAGTGTAAAGACATTTGTTTACTCTTGGTGAAACGTGAATTTAATAAATGTCTAAAGTGGCGATTATAATTTTCTGCCTTTGTACAGGAAATGAACTCTGGACCAATAATTTACTATACAGACACGCTATCGTAGACACTAAAATGCTGCTTGAATATCTAATCAAGAACTTGGTAAAACAACAATTATAATTTTCTTTCTTTGAATGGGAAATGAACCTGGGACCCTTTAAATCATTTATTGGAACATGTACAAAATACCAGTCAGGGCAGTTATTTTAAAAACTAAACCAGTATTTTCGCTTGTGCCAGTGAATTGAACCAGGGACTCCCCCACCGGCTCAGCATGGTTTTTAAGTGTATAAATAGTACAGGTACTAAGACGTGTGCCTGTTGGATTATGTAGGAATTGTAATAATCGTTTAAAGTAGCAATATAGTTTTCCCTGCTATGACTGTAAATAAGCGCATTCTCTTATACACTAAACTAACTAGTACAATCTCCTTGAAATGAGCATCTGACAAAAGGGTTCTATCTAGTGGCAATATAACAGTCTTTGCACGAGCGAGAGAGAGAGATCTAAACATATAGTATATTTTCAGGCTAGTGGCTAATTGTAGACTCTACTTACATACCAGCCTGTCGAGTGTGTACAAATCTGTCCAAATAGAGGGGGGTGCATTTCCGTCGACGTAGAGGGACGCAGGCGATAGGGGTGCAGGCGAGAGAATGCCTAGGGCTGGCCTGAGGACGTCAGCGACGTCGTGCCTGGCACAGACCGGTGGGGGTGCCTTCGGTGGGGTATATGTCAGCACGCCCGTCGCTTCACTGCTCAGAAGGCTCTCATCCAAACCATATGGATCCCAGTAGTCTTAAAATAAATAAATACATATTAATTTCCATTTACAGAAAAAAACACTGGCAAGTCTATCGTAGGCCACTTATTTACTCATGGACCAGTCACCATCCGCACTGCAAATCCCGTCTTCTGTAAAGTGCACTAACTGGTCCAGGCTATAGGGATCCACAGGTTGCGTCTCCACACCAAGCGTCATGGGCTCAGCATCTAACAAAGAAAAAAAGAAAACCACTGTACACCCTGACATGATAATAAAATTAGAAACCATTAAAATATATAAAACGAATTAAGCATACCCGAATTTAGCCAGTTTTTCAGAGCGATAAAGCTCATCTTGATATTTATGTGATCGAATTACAATTTGAAATGACCGAATGTAATGATTTGGGTTATATTTATACCCATCTCTATGGGCTTGCCGACTGTAATGCCCTAAATACTGTAATGTGTCTCTGCGCATGCGCAAACCGTATCAGGTCTTTGTAAATACCGCTAATTATCATACACCTTCTACCCTTCGCTGGGTATGGATGTGCCTTGTCGCCAATCTGTTCATGGATGGTGGAACATCGTGTGTGTGTGTGTTCTGTCATAGACCTGGGAGAAGTTTTTTCACTCTCCATCTAGGCATATGCCGGTTCAAACTTCCCAATAGCATAATTAGTATTTACGCACATAATCAGAGCTGGTAGTAAGACGCGGTGATAAATGTGTGTACCAGTGATTGAATCACGGTCTAGCCGTATTCGACAGTCCAGACCATTTCTAGAGGATGTGATTTGAACCCGGAACTTCCGTTCTTCCGTTTACGGGCAAACCAAACAAGATCCTGAAACTTACGTCGCGCACTCCACGACTCAGATCTATTGAATAATTGCACGATTATTACGCTAATGTGATTGGTGGCATGAAGATGAAACGTATCCGGAAAAAACACATCAATACATCTGACAGGGGATCAAAACCCGACTACCTCCCATCTTTAGCAGTCTAGTCTATTGCTAGAGTAGTGCATTAAACCGTGTGGTCATTCTTTATGTTAAAACTTGCTGCTACGTGCAATGCTAAGCTAAATACCTGTTTCATATTCGCTATAGATACAATTTAAATCCTAACAATTACCGAGCATTAGCCACTTCATTTATTTGTATACTTAGTCCACTCTTGCATCAGACGAGAGATTTGTTAACATAGAGCACTCCAATGTCAGAAGCTGTGCGGTGTTATCGCCTATTAAGGGTTAACTAATCGTTTCAGCCGTTTCAATGTTTATATTTACAAATACCAGCTAAATTTAAGATAATTTAAATATTATTAAATATATATTAGAACCGAACGGGTAGTAAGACGTGATTCTAGATATTATTATATTAGAAGATAGCTTGTAGTTTACTTGTGTCAATATATAGAAAGCTTGATAATGTATTTTGAAATATTTAACTGCTTGACATTCATAATTCTTATCAGAGGTGAAGGAAGGGTTTGAAAATCTGTACCAGGACCTAGGATTGAACCTCAGACCCCCCTATCACTTGGGACGGCAGACAATGACCGAGTAGTCCTGTACTAATACTTATATCGCTTTTTTTCAATCAGAAATATTATTATCACCTTTTGAACATCTTCAAACTAGAAGATTTTTTTATTACAGGCGGCCATCACCTGCAAAACGACCTATCCCAGAGACCAATCTATGTTTTATAGAACGAGAGTGGTTTTACCGTTCAACAATCTTAGTGTAAGGAGTTTACATTTGACAAGCTCAGGAGGTCGTGTACCTCCAAGGAGGTTAATGAATGAGTCTGTAAGGAGCTCACTACCATTAAAAAATGTTTAAATGGCTTGGGTCATTACCGGGAGCTTGGTGGTGGGAGAGGGGGTGTGAAGTAGTACCAGACAGAGACAGCACTGCTGTCAGGGGCTGAAACTGTAAGTGTGTCACTATCTATTACTATCGATATAAGACAACGACTCCTCAATATATAGAGGTTAATGACTGGCTCGTTAATGACCGGTGGGGATTCCTGTGTCCAGCAATAAACCTGCGACGAGTGTGAATGTCACTGTAATAAGTGGCACACTACCAACAGTGAATGATAGGTATTCAGAGGAGGGAAGTGAGGGGGAGGGATTTCTCCCCCCCTCCCCCCGATATTGCTAAGTCCGACAAGTGAAAGAAAGACGGTAGTGGTCATTACGCTGTAAGAGACTGAGTAGAGTAGGTAGGCTACTTCTAGCACACAAGGCTGGCTGGAGAAGTTTGTTCCTGGACAGTCCAACAGAGCCTCGTGATGGAGGAGCCAATGTTCATTCTAACCCCGGCAGCCAAAGCGCTATATTCTAATAAACAAATAAATAAGCTACAACACCTCTATCCTACCAATTAATTAATTAACAATAACCAATTAACAATAATTAATAATTAATCATAAAGTACCAACATGTCCGGGGTTGGTAGTTGAGAGGGTGATAGGGGAGGGGGAAGAGTGGCAGTAGGAGGGGGAATCAAACGGACGTGGAAAGTAGGCCAGGGGGTGGGGGTAAATAGGCTATTAATATCAGAGAGCGAGGTGTGGTCACGTGACCAGTTTCGGCCAATAGCATTCTGTTTTACAGGGTCGGGACCACTACTTTAATGTTATATTATAATATAGCATGAAAATTCATAGAAATAGCTGCGTACATATTTATAGCATCGCGTCTTACTACCTGTTCGGGCGATACGTTTGTCTAATAATCACGCTAATGATTTCAAAACTGAGGAAGGTTATAGTTATAGGAAATGTCCCGCATTTGTGTAAATGGAGAGTGGAAAACCATTTCGGGTAAAAAAAACCTCAGTTTATCTGACCTATATTTGAACCTAGATCTCCCTGTCATCGGCATTCAAGTTTATTGCGATGGTAGCGCCTTGTACCATAAGGCCACAGAGATGGGTGTGATTGCAATTCCGCTGAGTAGAAAAAAAGTCAGCTCTTTAGATGGAAAGGGAGCGGGGGGTGGCACGTGAGACCAGGGTTTTTGCGGGTTTTATTGCAGAACTTTTTTTTTTGCCAAAATTAATAAAATATTGGTCCAGGACAAACAAAGAGTTTAACTTTATTCACATGTTGATATAAACAATTCCTGAATATCTTTTGACAGCATGGTGGTATTATCTAACAAACATTTAAATCAATAGAAAAAGTTCCTTTAAATTCCAGTACACCCTAGGTAGATATTCAAGAAACTTTGAGGTCAACATGTGAATAATTTAAATTATGTTTTTGTAATGAAGCAATATATTATTTACTTTAGCCAAATATATATTTTACCATAATTTTTTTTAAAACATTGAATTTTTTCTTACGTTCCCTTACAACTGACCTTAACGGTGAAACCATTGGTTTATAAAATGTTGATAAGCGTCCATAAGAGTTTGTACTTCAATTTAAGAGTGGAACGATCTATAGGATTCACGAGTTTAAGTATTTACCAATGTAATCAATTAATACATTAAATAGAGGTTAACATAAATTGGAACACTGGTGTATTCCACAAGAAGGCAAAAATGGTTTGGAGATGTGCGAATTTATGTTAATAGCAAATGACTTGCTTCAGTGGCCACGTGATCTAACACGCTACTCTCTGAGACACTCTAAGACTGCCGAAGACGGGGAGATAGAGGTTAAATCCCGGTCGGGTAAACTGAGATTGTTTTCCTAAATTGTTTTCTACTCTCCTCACACGCAAATGCGGGTGCACTTCCTCTCAATTAAACCATACTTATCCCTAACCATTAGTATAATTATTACATAAGCGTGTAAACAGAACGGTTAATAAGAAGCAGTGCTTAAAAAATAGCAAATTACATACTATGTAAATATCTACTTATGATCAAGAGAGGACAAAATTACAAAGTTTTTATAGAATGATACCATGTTGACATAATATAAAGCCCTATTTTGGTCAAAATAAATAGCAGGCCCGAAGTGGGGGTGGGGGTCCCCTGGGGTCCAGACACTCACCGAAATTTAACTAAAGATAAAACAATATATATGAAAGTCATGTGAAAGAACTCAAAAACTAATCCTCTACTATGATGAGACAACTTGTCAGGCAGCGGTTGAGGCAGAATACCTCTTGTGGTGTGAGAAGTGGAAAGGCAAGAAACAATCTGACATACCAAATGGAATTATGTCTATTATGGATGTATACAATAATCACTTCTGTCCGACTTTCCGACATTTGTTTCAATAATAATGACATTTTTCAATAGAAAACTGCCGGTTGAATATAAAAAAATATAAAAATATGACAATTAACAAACATCAATAAATCATCTTAGAAGGGTTGTTGAAATTATTCACTCAAAAAATGTCACTAGTTCTCAAGAAAAACTGGTATTTCCAAACATATGGTTGTTCCGAAAGATCTGTTCAGTAAATAGCGCCATCTACTGTTTCCGTGATCCATCTGTTCTGGTTGAAGCGGAAGGACACTTTGGTCAACCAATTGACAGATTGGCACTAAAAGTTTAATGGACTTGGCGACCATTCCTTCTTAAGAGTGACAGCTCTCTTGAGGCGCTTAGCGAGTGTGTTTTCTTACAGTAATATATGTTACTTATTATTTATTGTTCTGGCTTATTGTGATTTGAGAAGAATGGCAAGAGAATGAAGTACAAGTTTTACTGTTTATGCAAAAAGAAAGATTTAAGGGAGCAAATTAATGTTTTTAAGTGTATCATGAAACAAAGTCTTTTACATAAAAGGCTGCATTTTTGAACTGATCACTGGCCAAACCCGAGGGGGAGATAGTTCTCAATAGTAGAACGTCCCATTATCGACCTTGCTCTTTTCGAATTTCGGCATCTCATCCCCCTCCGAAGGTCCCCCTCTCCCAGGATGGTAATTTCCAGAACAAGGGGGATGGTGTAGAAGATTATAAACACGTTCGGCCTTCGCCTGCCCAAACAAAGGGTCATAAAAAATGTTAGTTTGTGTCATTAAGATTAAGATTAAGATTAAGATTAAGATTAAGATTCTAGCTTTCAAACTAGATGGATTTTTTCTGGTAGTGCTCTTGCCCCCTTTAAAAATATATACCCATTTCAATGTATATTAAAGATCAAGAGGTTATTTCTTCATTAAAAACCTTCATATTCCCTGGTCATCATTATCTTGGTTTTCCAGATAATATATTTTTTTAATAAATAAGGGGGTTTCTTCACAACCTGTCATAATATCTCAACAAAATCATAAAAATTAACTTTATTTGGTAAAGTATTTTTTGTTAGGCCCTACTAAAGTGCTTCTTGCCAAAAATCAACTTTTGGGGGGGCTTATGCCTCCCGGGCACAACTATCTTCATAAAATTGATGCATAAGTTATTTATTAACTGAAAATCATCATATTAATTGACCTTTATAATATTAATTATCAGGATTATATTTGTTTAGATAAATAAGGGGGTTTCTGTCCCCCTGTCATAACTTCTCAACGAAGAATATTAAAAAATTAAATTTCTTTGGTAACATATTTTTTCATAGACACCCCTTTGATAGAAAATTGTTTGTTGCCAAAATTCAAATTTGGGGGGCTTGTGCCCCCTTAGCACAACTACCTTGTTAAAATGCATGCAACCGTTATTTATTCACTGAAAATACTCGTATTTCTTGACCGTCATAATATTAGTTTTCCAGATTAATTTTTTTAATAAATAAGGGTATTTCTGCTCTCCTGTCATAACGTACCACCAAAAAATCATAAAAAAAGTTTTATCGGTAAAATATTTTTTGTTATAAATCCTTTTGATATAAAAGTGTTTGATGCTAAAATTCAAATTTGTGGGGCTTATGATCCCTCGGGAACAAATCCTACCCTAGAATTGGTTAGGAAGTTATTTAAATTTGAATAAAATTATAGCATCGTGCCCTACTAGCCATTCGAGTTAAACGTTTAAGTACTAATTACGTTAATGGGTTAGGAATCGGGAAGGTTGAATTTAGAGGAATTGAACCGACATTTAGGTGGAGGGAAAGTGTAAAACCATTTAGGAACCCCTTCACCCCCACCCCCCCTTCCCGTTCACCCGATCGATATTTGAGACTCAATAGATCCCCGTCCTCGGCAGTCTGGCTGAACATGAAATTAGCGCTTTAGCTAACTACGCCACTGAGTTATTTCATAAATAAATTATTTTGGGTTCCTGCCACACCCATAGCGCCTCCCACGTCGGCATCCGCCCACGATATATCTTGGGAGATTCAAATGATATTTTCTATAATTGGGCTAGCCCTTTTTGAGGGTTTTTCAAATTTCACTCTATAAATAACACTAAGAGGCAAAAAGCAGGGTTTAAAGTGCTCAAATTCACTGGTGTTTTTTTATAACCAATGGACATAAGGCATTGAAATTTTACATTTCGGGTCCCTTCTACAATTTGGCTAGACAGCTTTGAGAGTTATTAAAATTTAATTCCCTAAGAAGGTTACGAGGGGCCAAAATGGGTAGTAAAATTCATGTCCTCCAAAATCGATAAAATTTTGTATTTGATATTTTTTCGGGCCACAGGTATCCGATAAGAAGAGGTTTTATGAAAGTCCATCCCCAAGAAGGTGAGATGGGGGCTGGAATATTTTTAAAACTATTATAATATCTCCCAAAACAACTTGTGCCGGAAATATGAAACTCTGCAGAATTTTTTTTTTTTTTTAAATTAATGGTTCAGAATTTGAGATTTTCTAAATTCAATCCCTAAGGGTACTAAACGGTTAGGAAGTACGTTTTTGGACCTGTAATGGGTGAAGAGGGCGGAGGGGGGGG